>DWTF01000007.1:0-23995 GCA_018250225.1 Udranomia kikkawai
GTGTGGTCAGGGAGACATACTTAACCGAGGCGTTCCCACTTAGTCCTCAGGGGGTAGCATTTGTAGCACCCACACATATTTGTAGTTGACCTAAGAAAGAACTTCGATTCGATTCCTACTCTGGTATAGAAAGAGTTGTAACTTTTAGTAGTAGTAGACACAAAAAGCTCTATGCGCGTGATGCGCTGATGGCTCGCTTGCTTTATCATCAGGTTACATTTGTATACAAAAAGAGTTACCTTCTATTCGATTCTTTCTCTCAACGCTTAACGATGTACGATAAAATAGTTTTGCTATAAGGCAGGTAAATTATTGACAAAAAATAATAAAACGCTTTGAACAGAAAGCCTCTGAGCAACTCGACTATTTATAAAGAGCTAGGAGCTCACTTAGAATAGTTATACTTTTGAAATTATGTAATGACTTGGTCGTTAGCTGAGTAATTAATTAATTCATAAAACCTGTGATAGTGGTTATATCCTATTCAGCTATGGTGGGAAGGCTACCTGTCTGTCGGTACACATATAGTAATGTGGGCGCGCATAAATCGGCCGATAGGTGATATAAAAAGGTTTAATATCGTCATAAAATTTCCATACGCGCCATTACCCGGGACCTGCTGCCGATGTGTTGATGGAGATAGCGGTCTAATGCTCCGTATATTAGTAGATATCGGGAATCTTTTGTATTGATTTTTAAGAAGTTAGTAAAGCACGAGTTTACATTTTACCGAGTAACAAGTGGTCGCAACAGCCGACTCACACATTTGTAAACTGTAAAAAATAAATTAGTAGTGCTGAGTGACAATTTTTGGTTGTACCCTAAATTCCACCCGATGAGAAGTGTCAATTTAGATGAAAAATGTATCGATAGGTACATATGCTTCAGTTTAAACATACTGCTAGTGAACCTCTGGGCAGGCTGGGTAGGCTATTTTCTCTCATTTGTCATTTAATAAAATGAGAATCGAAGTCGAGACTTGTCGTGAATAATGAAAAGAAAGAGAAATTAGAAACTAGAAATTTATGATATTCGAAATAATTTCCAAAGTCCTTCCCAATAAGGGGTCGAAATCGCAACCACAGGCCTGTCACGAGTGCTCGCTCAGCGGATCAAAGGTCGACCGGCGATATTCAATATTAGACCATAAAACATAGTGAGCGGTTGCGCGGTTGAGTTATTGCTCAATTACTCATCCCCCTGCGAGGAGCTCCTTATCTGCCTAATGATAAAGTCAGGCACGTAAGCGTATGCTAATGGTGTTAGATGCGCGACAGGCGATCATGACCGCCGCGGTCATGACCCGGCGCCAAGGTGACGCCAATCATAAGTTATTTAAAGTTGTGATTGAGTGGGTACAACCAGATAGAACATGTATGACCTCTGAAAATGAAATGACGATCGGTAGATTGCATACATGCCCTTTGTTCAATTTATTTTATGCGCGAAAAATATAGTTTTTCGGTACATTGTAGAAGAGTATGATATGATTGTAGAGATGTATGAGATTTATATTAGTAAAAAGTCTATATCTTTGATTATACCAATGGTAGTACCTATATGGAAAACAAAACGCATTTGTACCCGCAGCTACAAAGCTAGGTCCGCAACACGCCACTCAACTATTCCTCGCGCCGCTAAACTCGCTTCAATCTTATTACGGTTATTCGTAAACAATGTAAAGGATTAAGAGGGGCAGGATTAACCATGGATGCGGGGAGCTCTAGTGTAATGCGGGCCGCAGCGGGCCGCTATGAATATTTAACCTGACCTTCGACCTCGCCCACGCACCGCGTAATGGAAGCGCGGCCTAATAGAAAATTTGAGATTATTTTGATTTATAATTGTTACATGCGTACACATATTTTTTTGAATAACATTAGGTAGCGAACATGCAGCTCCTCTTATGGTAAGTGGTCACTGCCATTAATGGACGTCTGTAAAAAGCCCAAAACAGTTAGTCAGTATTAGTTGACTTCAAATGCGTCGGTACTCCTAAATATTAAGTTTTCCAACTTATCCATCGATTCGATTAAGTGTCTCCTTTACCATTCTTCAGTCTAGATCACAGCAGGAAGAACAGTACTGTTGTAAGGTGTTATAAGTTATAACTACTGTTATTGGCGTAGCAGTGGAGTAGAACCATAGAATGTTCTACCACTTTATAAATAAACAAATATGGTGTATAGTATATGCGACCATTAGTGTGACCCCTAAAATTGATACTATGTAATTTGTTTATCAAACAGAATTCCATATGGTAATATTTCTAAGATGAAACGTCTCGAAAAAAAAACGGGTTTACCACATTCTTTACCCGAAATGGAGCAGAAACATTCACGTCACATAGGTATCAATTCTCTACACAAACAGAATCGGAGATAGAAGTCACTTAGCCGATTAATTCCGAAGCCGGTCATCGGTCCGGAGCCCGAGCCGCGCGACAGTTTATTGCTGTTTACAGCAGCAGTAACTCAGCGGCATGCGCTCTACGGCGGAAGTGCCGCAATCGATGCCATAACTGCTGCCGTATTTATTGCTGTCTGCTCCACAGTTCCGATTCATAGGTCTAAGTTCCGCGCTGTGTTGCTAAATTTTATGGCCAATGTCTGTTAATATATTGAAGTTGTATTCCGGTCTGTCTACATCTGCAATACCTACGGCGCTTCGTACAATGGCGTTATGCTTTATGTACATGCTATATTTTCATATTTTATGGATCAATATGAGTTTTTTCGTTTAGTGAAATGGGAAGGCTCCGAACCGTACAACGAATTTTTCGAATTTTAATTTTTTTCTTGCTAAAAGCCGAAGCGGTGATAACTTTATTATTTTATCCTGAAAATATTTAATTTAACAGCTGTTTATTATAAACTAGTTTTCCGCGAATTTGTTTTGATCTTAGATCTTCACTGAATAGGGTCAAAATTGGTAGCTATACAATTACGACCCCCATCTGGCAGTTATAATTTAAGCGAATGTTTGGTGTAGTTACACCCGCTCACAGTTTAGAATTTAAATTTTTCAAACTTTAGCAAGAACATCAATAAGTTGAAAACTGCAGGGAGTATGCAAGGAAAGCAAATATTTTGGTCTCAAACCACGTCGAAGTTGCAGCGAGTCGGCGAATGTTCGCGGCTTCTCGCCAACTACTCGGAGCTCGTTCGATCGCTTTCCCATCTTCGAATGATTCATATCACGTTTCCTCTTACAGTTTGTGACCAGTGGCTGGTTAAATTGATTTTGCAGATACTTGTTAAGGTATCTCTAGAGCGTTGAAAGTCGGTGGACTACAAAATGTAAGTGACATTCAATACATTTTTGATACATTACATTATATTCTGTATAAATCAAGAATCAAATGTTTTGTTTTTGATAAATTAACAATTAAGAATGAAATGATTAGTATATGTAAAATTTATTGGGTATAAAATGTGGGAGTGAATAAAAGAACATAACTACATCTTACTATAACGTTGCGCGATTAGGTTTAAGAGTATTTTTCAATTATCTAAAATTCATTTAATAGTTAATGAAAGTTGGTAGAATCTTTTAAGGTTCGACCCCGAAGGCACCACCGCTACACCTATGTCTGCCTTATAACAACAGTTTTCTTGTTGCTGTGTTCTGGTTTGAAAGACGTGGTACAGGAAACAGACTTAACCGAGGCGTTTCAACTTAGCCCTTTAGCATCGACGTCGACGGATGCGTCGAATGAAGTTATTTCAAAGATCCACCCTATGGTCGGCCTGTCTTGGGTAGATTACAGAAGTCCATGGGCGGTAGTTACCACTTACCATCTGGTGGGCTGCAAGCTCGTTTGCTATCTCAAAATTATTAAAAAAACCCTCCGGTGATGAATATGCAGTGGTGTAAATTTGTTTGGAGTCGGATTATTACAAACATTAATACTGAAGAATGAACACTCTGGGGCATCAATATATGTAATAATAGTTTTAATAGTCCATTAAAATATAAATTGCTTTACATTTATTTAAAATGTTTTAATGAACAAAATAATGTCGTTGTTCATAAAGTATTATTAGATTTGATTCTAATTTGTTCACATCGCACTAACTGGCTTTTAGTTTCCATAATGATGTATTATCGGTAGCTAACTTATTGATACTTGCAAACGAGCCAATTTATTATAATGTATTTAAATTCGAAGTATGGTTTTCTGTAAGGTATTATAAGCTTGGTGACGGTATATATACATGATGTTTGATAGAACTATGTTCAAAATTAAATTGTAGTATAGATTGGGGCTTTTTACTGACTTACTGGTTACTGGCTAACTTCTTATCTGTTGTAATTTAATTCTTGTTATATGAGTTCTTACAGATGTTCTCTCATTTCTAAAAATGTTTTTCATTCAGAAAGTATTATAAACCAAGCGCAATTGATTAATTACAATATATGTTGTTGGTTTGTCCTTCACGTTTAATCTAAAATTATTATTATTAACCTGACTTTTAGCACAAATACAGAAATTCAAATACGTATTAGTAACGAAAAGGACATAACAATACGTAAACACATATTTTTTAGAAAACACGAGAAGTTTATTTTATTGAGGTCCAGTGTGTTCTTCGTACGTCGTCAGTGAATGCTGCTGCTCATATAATGTTATGAGAAAAGTTGCAAATATGTGCAGAAGCGAACTGTTTTCGGACGACGATGCTTTCAAAGTTCTCGCCTCCGGCAAGACTTGTCCAACTTCGCGCGTTTAACTCTTAAGTGATAAATCGTATATTGATGCAGCTTTCAAGGAAAAGTTAATTGGACGATGGTTTATAAATTACAATTGCAATTATACGGAACATAGTTTGAAATTCACACGGCACTAATCGAAGTAGGCTATGGGGGACTGTACACAATTGGTTCAAGTTAGTCAAGTTCCGAGTATTCTCGAATACTACCATCCAACGAGATTTAACTTGCTTGCTTGTTTATAGACTGCACAAAGCGTAATCTGAGTATTGTTGGCAAGAGATCACGAGGCAATTATTTTCGTATGAAATTGACAAACATATTCAAAGGCTAACCGTCAGATGACCTTAGGCGCTTGGGGTGAACTTTTAGTATGGAAACTTTTTGATGCCCGCTCTGTATGTTTTCCTTAAAGTTTTTGCCAACATAAGATTTTTTACGCACTGCATTCTTGTTTTACTACACTTCTTAAAGGTGTTACTTTTAATTGCAAGACATTGCAGGTCTTAAATTAATTTAAAATTTAACCTTAAAATTAACCGGATTCTTTTGACCGGAAATTTGATTTTAAAATTGACCGGATCACGTGACTCGATATAAACTTTACCTGTTTAAAACTATCTACGAGTATCTTTGTATAGATAGACCTCTGGAAATAGACGACAGACAGATTCGACAAACATACATTTGATTTTTTTTCAGCTTCCGGTCTCTATTTTTATTCTATTTTGAGAGAAAAAAAAATGTGGACATCACAGAGGGAGCTCAATTTTGAAACGTCGCGCTGTGACACGCGGACGAGAACCAATATTCCAAGTGCTGGCAAATACTTGTCGGAGTTTCTGTAACTGTCAGCGCAAAATAACAATTTATCGAAGTTCTACGATGAGTCTGCGGGGCGGCGGGAATCTGCGGTCAAACTTCGGGAATTCCGGGAACTTGCCACTTTCTCACCGAGTGGTCGATGGCCCGATTTGTATTTGCCGAGAGTAATTTGCAGCCCGGCCGCGTCCCTCAATGGAACTTGTATTGAAACGGATCCGCGTTATGTCCGGGTTTGATGCGACATTTGCTCAAGATCTGATGATTTATTAAGTCTCACAAGTGTGGACTCCGCATTAATGTCCTTAACCCTTTTCATTTATTGGGTTGATTTCCGTCTTGTCCCTTGTTGTGAGTCAGAGGTGACATTTTAAAATGAGAAATAATTAAATAAAATTTACCGAATTTAGTTGCAACTTCATCGAGACTGGCTGTATGAAAAAGATTAGCACTAATAATTTTAAATATTGGTCTTCCCAAACACATTTCCGAAAGCCTTTTTCTCAGGCTTTCAAAGTAACCAACATGTATAAGCATTTTAACGTATAAAGATAGATTACAGCAATTACTTAGTGTTGTACTATAATTTATCCAGGTAGCATGAAAAACTACCTCGTCGGAAGCTGGCTCATAGCGCGACATCGTGAGCCGCGATGTTATCCGCTGAGTAATGGCGGCATCGATCAGCGCCTGTCTTCATTCGTCTCCCGCCGCCAAGAATGGATCGACCTCACCTATCTCATTGCTTGAAGAAACATGGGAATCAATGGATTTTGCTCTCCGGGATAGATATTTCTTACCTGGATATGAGCATAGTCGGTGGCATTGTGATATCTTACTTTAAAGTTTCTGCTTTCAGCTTCAGATTTATCTCACCTGAATCTATTTTCACATCCGATAACATCTCCAAATCTTTTTTCTTACGTGCTTGCATTTGTTAAGATAATGATATATCCACTTAATAAACGTCATATGCATTTTAGTCCTTCTGTTTTCTGCATCGTCGGGCTCTCAGTTCATCGTAAATGGGAACAAAAAGTGGGTGGGAAAAACTACCGCCAGGATTCGAACCGCCGTTTAATGTGAGCCACCCATCATAGCGCAAAAAAATAATTTCGATAGGTTTTTAGGATTATTACAATCAGTAATTAACGTTTTTGTGACTGCAAGTCTTTTAATATTTGTTAATTTTATTGTATAGTCATTTATACAACTTATAATCGCAACTGTCTAAGCATAAACATCTTAAAAGGCGGGCCACTAACTGCGCGATTAAACCAAGGAGCGGCGTGAGTGGCGAGGCGCGCGCTCGCATATTCATCGCGCATAATCCGCGCGCTGAGTGATCGCGCATGAATATTGAAACGTTGCACTTGCGTAACCGCCGCCGACTGGAGCTGCCGTGAGTGGACGGCTTTATTACGGATGTAAATAAATTTAACTTACATCCGATGATTTCTCGTCTGACGTGTCTCCTCGTGTTGTCGAGCTGTTGCGCTGCACAGTAAGTGATCAATGAATGTAAAAGTCTAAACTATTCATTAATTATGAGGCCAGTAATAAACGTGGACGTCAATTATGTATTCATTTAAACCCTTATTACTAGATACCAGCTCATTAGTAGTTAAAATCGTTTTACTTTAGGATATAATAACGAAAGTAAAAGTTACGTTCATATATTTGCTCTTTTGGTTATCCTTGGTCAGGAAGCCGTTATTTTAAACGAGCAGGATAGAAGTTTTTGAAAAAGTAAAGTTAAGTGAAAAAGCTAGCATAATGTGATGGCGGCATTAGCATGCGCGGCGGCGCACGCGAGCCCGGCTGCGGCCTGCTGGGTCAGTCCTAGACCACCATACCATACCATACGCTGGATATAGGTATAAAGTTATCCATAAAAGTATCCTTTTCCTTTATTATGAAGTGTAACTTCTTTATCGACGTGTGGAAAAAATCTTGAAACAAGGGAGGAAGTCGGAGGCGGACAAGGGGACGTGCTATGTAATGTTTTTTTTCTATATGATGATTTTTATATGAAATTAAGTACAAAAAAAGTTAAAGAACTTATTTACTCATAATTTTATTTCAACGTTACAATCAGTATAGCGGTGGTGTCTCTGGAGTCGAGTCTTAAAAGATTCTACCACCGTCAACACATAAAAATACGCAATAAAGGATATCACCTAAAGAGTCGCCTAGTTTGATATCTTTGTGTTACTCCATCTATTATTTTAGTGGTTCTACTCCACAACTCGAAAGAGTCAAGTTACTATGTCTTTACCCACATTTGGATTTCAACGGGCCTTAATCTATCTTTTGCCATGGCCAACACCGAAATCGATTTTTTATAATAAACTAGCTTCCGCCCGCAGCTTCGCTCACGCAGAAGTACATAATGTATAAAAAGTTTCATACGAAATGTCATCTCTCATTTATCCCCTAGGAGATAGAATCTATCAAAATCCTTTCTTAGCAAATGCCTACAGTATAGGGGCTACCTGCATGCGTAGGCTGTGCGTTGGAAGATCAGTCAATCAGTCTGTCGCCCTTACGTTTTATATATTTAGAAGATGTAAATATATACAAGTAGGTATTTGTACATATATGTACTCGAAAGTATCCTTCTGTACGTGTTAAAACTTCCAACCAACTCGTCCAAAATATACCGTTGAACGCAGCAAACTTCACCAAAATTAGTCCCAACTTTGTTCGAAAACTATAATTTTTGGTGTTCTGGAAAAATCGTTTCGACGAAAACTTTGTTAGTAGCTAAATGGAAATGTCATGTTTGCTATTAGCTGGCTTGTTTGTGCCCATGTGGGAATATATCCTCCGCATTTCTGCTGGGCGTACGGCCTCGGAACAGTTTACCTGTTGATGGACGGTTAAAGCTGTTCAATGTTCAAGCTTTCAAATGGGTTATTTATTCAGTTTTAAATTACTAATATACCGACATGAATAGAAACTGTTGTATTAAATAAGAAATTTTGAACTAATAGTTTTCAAGGGCACAATTAATTTGGAGAAAGTAAAATGAAGCGCTTTAGGTATTTATTTCACATGTACATATACATGTATACTTATCATCATCCTCAAGTACTATGCTGGTCGAAAGTTAATGTTATATCGGGTATGAGGGTTCAGTTTTGCGTTCATATCACGTATTTGTAGGGCTCAAAAAATTCCCGAAGCTTCTCAATAATCCGTACAGTCTAACATCCAATCCCACAAAAAAACTAGAACCCAGACTGAAATATTAAGCTGGCTACTCCTTGTGCACGTAGAGCCGATAAGAAGTTAATCATATATCAACAATCCGTAATATAAATATAGGAAAGAAAAAAACAATTTATATAAACAAGAAGCGATACTACAATTTCCGAATAATATGTCGATCGTGAATACGGAAGAGGTTCCAAGCCTCCGCGCCTGCATTCATGACATTCAACAGCTCGCTGCACACTCTCGGTGACAATGTGGGGCTAAGACCAAATCATTAGTCCAGCAATTAACCGCAATATTGCACGTTAATTGCGCCCGTCATTACATCGCTAATGATTGACGAGCTACGAAGGACAATCATCGGACCGTTAATCTCGTTAATTAGGGCCAGGGATTTACACGACTGAACTCACCTGGCTATTAGGCAAAGGTTACGGATGTAAATCGACATCATTAAATATATTATTAAAGCATCCATAAGCATATGGATATTCAATTTCCCGAAACGAAGATATATTATTAGATTTTTCCTCTTCAATCCGAAGTGGGAAAATATGAACATGGCATATTATTATCAACGTTTTTAAGTATAATTTTAAATGTTAGTGTTAGGTTGGTATTGTTACAACATAAGTTACCTCTTATCTCGATCCCTTGCACCTTGAAATGTACGAGTAATTTAACTTTACCATAGAACATTCAACCATACACAATCAATTGACAATTCTAATCCCTCATGACAACTTACTAACTTGCAGAGATAAGGATAGTCCCCAAAAGTGCGGAGTTGCGGTTGGATATAACTCCTAGTGGATTATCAGGCTTCGCTTCACACCCCTGCTCCCAATAAGGGTAATTGAGCATACCCATTAACCGGCCCGGACCAAATATAAGTTTAGTGTTTAGGTAAAAGTTTTACATTGCTACTTTTTAATTTAATGTAAGCGTCGCTTTGTTTTTAGTGTCTTTGTACTGATCTAATTATTGAAAACTGTACCGAAATTGTTTATTTTAATTTAGAAGTAATTATAAAATCTCAAGTATAAATAACACTGATAATATTTTGGAACAATTTCATGTTAGAATCATAGGTACCTACTTTACAAACCGCACAAAAAATTCATTACCTTTTATAGAAATCGCATGGAACAAATTCAAATACGAGTACTCGTAGTTCAGTCTTTCTCTTTGAATTGATAATTGATTTTCTGCAACTCGCAAGCACGAAGGAACTGAGGAGGTAATATAGTATAGTAGTGTCCACGCTGTTATACGGGTTGCTACTACTGTGCAAACCATACTAAACAGACAATAATTTGGCAGTTATGCTATAATAACCATCAAGCATACCTACTCGTACTGCCGAGATACATCGGAGCAGTCGTGCGCTATCTCTACCACCGACAGCCTGACAGTAAATGATTACATAATTTAATCTGAAAGCAGAATGCCGCTCGGGGAATATTTCTCAAAACGTTATGACGTTAAGCACGTCTAACTCTTTCCCTAGTTTTTCATTTCATCGCGTCGCCGGAGCGGGAAATATTAAAATTCCCGGCGCAACCAGTGCTGTCGGAATTCGTTCGTGCCGCGATTCCCAGTATTCCCACTATGCTAATGAGAATGTCACGCCATTAACACTTCAGGCTGAATGTAAAACAATGTAACAATAATTAGCTCGAATAATAGTTTTGTATAATATCACATGAATTTATTTTAAAATAATTTCAATGGTTGTCAAACGGCGAGGTCTTTTTGTCTGGAAGTACTGTTGATGAGTGTTAATTGTAGCTGCACTAGATAAATGCTTTTTAAAACCTATTCCTAACAAATTAATAGTATTCTCCTTTCTCTCCATCCGTTAAACTATGGTATGGCAAAACTAAAGACAAATTTTGTAAGACTTAACGACCCATATCTGATTGAATGCCGGTTTCTTATTCGCTGAATATGAATGAAGTATAGTAAGAAAGTGAGTAGTAAGATTCGTGAATTAACTCGTACTTGGCAATTTTTTCTAGTGCCTACAGTAATGGATAGCGCTGTAAAAGCGCGGCCTTTTGCATAACTTTACATTGATGAATTACAAGATATTCGCTTAGTTGAGCGTTACCTCTTGACCCAATAACCCGTATTACATGTCTACTCTGTAAGTTGATACTCTTAAAGTATTACACGTCTGCCCCACATATCGATGTACCCACTCTATCCCGATATAGCAGTATTAGATATTCTTCCTTATATAGCAGTAGTTTTCGTATGTGATAGGATGGACGCACCTTTCTGATGTGTTCATGATTCCCAGGGGAAGCGACGCATTTATGATTGATTTTTATTGTATAATTCAAAGGACTTTTTACTTTTGTTGTTGATGTACGAGTAGCTCGATAAAGTTAGATCTGTTCGTAAATATTAATACATCACTTAACCTAGACGATCGTATGCTTCTTTGTTATTAAAAATGAACACGAGGCCACCCATTATCTAATATTTCTCATGGAAATCAAAAGTGAAATGAGACTGAAACAGAGGTCATAAATACCCTTGAGATCTAGCATTACTTTCACTCAAGATTTACCTCAGGGGATGCTAATAAATACTCCACAGCAGTCAAACCACGTGAAAAGTGTAGCATGAAATGATTGCCGTGCAATATAACTGTGTCATATTCCGTAGCTCACTAAACGTGCCTAACCCGCGTCCCGTCAGTTTTTCATTTCAGTGCGACTATTACACGCAGTGTTGCGTCGGAAATATTAAAATTCCCGCCACGAACACTCGCTGCCGGAATTCGTTCACTTCTCCCATTAAGTGACGCTTCGCTAAAAGGTAGAAGAATCTTTAGCACACGCTTAGCTTCAATATAGGCACTCGTTGAAGAAATGGGAAATTATTTTTGATTCAAAATTTAATTATTAATCTTAGGTCAACTAAGGTCAAATCCCCAATTAGACTACGACGGATATAAGCAATGTCCGTCGTAATCGTAATAGTTGTAGTAATCTTGTCAATAGTTATCGATATAGTAGTAGTCCCCAGAGCTATAATGACACACTTGACATTTAACGTATCGATACCGAATTGGTTATTTTAATCGATATGCAAACACTTCGTTGTTCCTACGTTAGTTCCAGTTCTAATTTCTTTATTCAAATGGAAAACCACACAAACGAAATAAACGATAAACTCGATCATACAGAATACTTTAATACGAACTAAGAAAGCCGAAGTAACCGCATTATTGTTTTAGCAGAAAGATTTGCGACACTATCCGAGCTAATAAAACACCAATCTAGCATTAAAACTTTTTCCATTTCCTCTCCCCCGACGCGGCGCCGCAGGTACAGAGTCCACAAAGGCATTTTAATTGAACGGCGAGTTATCTCCGGAGTTTATTGTGTCCAGTCCTGAGTGTTTCATTAGACGCCGTGTACAACTAGATCTCTTGTTTTATTACAAGTGTATTAAGTCACTTGTTTTATTTGCTAATTTTTACCTCCACGATTTATGCTGTAACAAATATTCGAGTCCGTAGTGCAAATACTTAATTAATTATTTAAATGCTTCAAAAAGGTAACAAACGATAATCTAATTAACTTCTTATTGTATAGTACTCGTAATTTTAAGAGGTCTAAACTCTGAGACTCTGACTCTGACTCTGAGACGGAACTCTGTGTTAGGTAAGGATCGAACCCGTTCTATCAATCGTAAGTCCGATACTGTTGACCAACCATCATTTCCTTTATATGTGGGTAATTACTAATGATAGTCGGTAGACCAATCAAGAAAATTTGTAGAGGATCAGATTTATACTGCTACGCATGATAATAAAACACCTCTACATTTGCCCCTTTTATCGAAAACACGAAAATTGATTCCCAGAATAAGGATGGCGGACGAGTTACAGGAATTCCTCAAAGCAGACTGTATTCGGGAACCGATGTCAACGTGTTCAAAGGACTCGTGCGTTAGATGTATCGGTCAGGTATACACATCTCAATTATTGTTGAATTTTCTGTCACTTACCAAACTAGGTTTCAATCGATACAATATTTCATAACAGTCCTAATAACCGAATTTTGACGGAAACTATGTTTTGGTTCGTGTATTCGGATATTGATACGAATGAAAAGAGTGTTTATCAAATTAAGTAGGTATAATAACTTTATAACTACCCACAATTATATCCACGCTTAGAGTATCTTTTAGTATAGTAGCTTAAACGATTTGGTGTGGATATTTACACTGACAACTAATTATGCCAACTGCTAACATCTAACAAATATTTCGATTGCATGGGATCTATCCCTCAAAGCCCGGGACCGGAGGCTTCCTGTCGCAGAACCTGACCCAATTTCCAAGTTTCCTTGTTGCTTACCAAAACCGAGCACGAGTACGCCGCGACTACTTTACTCTTTCATTTCTTAAAACCGTACAAGCGAGTATTGTCATCACCGCTAAACACGCAAGTGCTGACGAGATAACAAAGGGGTTAGCTAACGAGCGGCGCGACCCACTTCCCATGTGGAGCGCTCGCTGCCGGAATGTGCAACAAAGAGCGGCAAGCGCTCAGATTAGCTGCTGCGCTTACTTGCCGGGCGCAGTTTTTCTTGGAGAAATGTGTAGATGTCGTATGTATAAGTTTTAGTGTTTTTTATAAAATTTAAATAGCTTAACGATCATTTAGTCCACCTGATGCTAATTAGTTGATATGCTAAGTGATCAGATTGCATGGATATCACTTTTAAGATATTTTTTAGGTCGAGCACAAATGCGTTGCTACCCTTAAGTTGAAACGTCTCGATTAAGAGTTTTTTTTTGATATTGTGTCTAAGAATTGAGGAGGTAAGAGAGTGTGTCCCACACCGCACCTTTAACCTGAATGTAGAATAGTAATGCTATAAGGCATAAATACGTGTGGAGGTCCGCAGGCGAACCACTGAATGTTGTACCTTTAACATTATAAATGTGAAAGTTTGGGTGATTGTTTGTAACTCAACCAAGTTATAATGGCACAGAGTTAACATTAGTTGTCTGAAATAGGCTATGGGCTACTTTTTATTCCAAAAGAAATTACAGACATGACATTAAAATTTTCACATGAACGGAGTCGCGGAAACAGCTAACACTTCATAAGCATATTTCCTTATCAAAAAGTATTCAAAGGGTTACTTTGAATTAAATTTACGAATTAAAATAATGTATAAAATTGCGAGGGTTTCATTTTAACCCTTGGTGTATCTAAACCACCAGGAATCATTGTTAATTGGAGTTGGCAAAATATGTAATGGCTTTTATTTACAATTAATTTTGCAACCGAATATGATTAATTGCCTATAATGATGCACACGAATACAAATAAACATAACATACATATTAACATGAATAAAGTTGTAATAGACATGTTAAAACCACTACTGAACGCTGTTTTTCTCAGCTTGATGCACTTAGCTTCCAAGTTTATTACATCGTTGACTCCGCTACATTATAACACTTGACACTGCAGTCAATATCCATGCCCGTCATGGCGGCCCAGTTGTGTCAGGGACTGCCGACACCTCAGCGCGGGAGTGTCGACACCTTATCGCCGGTAATGTAGACACTATCGCGACCCACAGCGCCTTCAGATGCTTAATACATTTTGAAACCGTTAATAGACTATGCCGAGCTTTAATTAAAGACGAGACATTTACGTGCCAAAGATAATGTAGAACGTCTACTCTGTTCAGTTTTTAGATAATTGGTTATTAAATCTACAACGTTATTTGGTAATTCAGATTGTTTTAAGAGTTGACAGGTTTAAGAACATTAAGAACCATTTACAATTGACATATCAATTCATCATCAAGACATTGTTTACTACTACATACAATGTTCTACATCAAACCGAATCACATCTCGATTAGATTTTATCCCAAAAATCAAATCAACGGTAGCCGTATTTCATGATACAAAGCTAAATACATAAGCAACATCAACTTTAATTTTTATTTACAAGTAGTTCAAAATTACTTAATAGTATTCGGTACAAAATATTGCAGCATTTGTCCATAAATATATTTATAGACAATTGACCCTCTTCAGTCATTACTCACGACAGCAATCGAGAGGAAGTGCAGACCGTCTGAACTGCGCCATTATTCTTGGATGCAGATCTATGAATAAATTGCTGCGCGAGGTGTTTGCCGGTGCCGCACCGCTGACGCCTCGATTGTTTATCGGCTTAGCTCGGAGTGTTGTCATCAGAAATTGCTGTTTTATCTGTTTCATTCATAGGAGTCGTCTTAAGTCTTTAAGTAAAGTAAGAAGTTTGTTTAGGAGCGGATAATGCTGTCACTTTGAAATACGCTTGTGTTTTTATTTGTGAGCCAAAAAAATTGCAAGAAAAGAAAAGGAAAGAAAAAATAATCATGAACCAGCGTAATTGTATTATATCAAAAGAAAATATCGGAATAAAGAAAATTCAGAAAAGATAATCACTTATTAAAATTACGATTTAGTTCGTAAAGAGAATCAGGATTTATGTTCCTACCTACTCATTTTATTTTCAGAATTTAGCGAGGAAAATTTACACTAACATATATTGTAGAATTGTAACACAAATAAAATCAAAACCTACGTAACCAATATTTGACGTAATTTACGTGACGCAAAATATCTAACCATCTAGAAACATCACGAACGATGTTATGTAATAGAGAATTAAATATGTTTCAAACATTATACTCCACAAAATAGTATTTTACGTAACACTAAATGTCTTGAAAAAATAGTTTATTTCCAAGATTGCTGTGTTAGGTTTTTGCGCTAGATGACGCAGCCACCGGCGCTGACGGCAGATTGTTTATCAGCTTAGCGCTGGCGTCGCTGCTGGAAGCGCTGCCAACGCTGTAATTGCTTTATTTTATCGCACTTTTTACTTCAGTAAGTAATACTCGTATCTTAGATCTTAGATATGTCGATTAGAATATTTGTTTTTCGGAGTAGGCATTGAGAAGTAATAGATTTTTTATAGAAAAGTTATAGATTTTACGTTCTAATTAGCGTGATTGTGTTAAATTTCGAGTGACTAAGTTAAATCTTATCAAAACTCATTTTAAATTTGGTCAAAGATAGAAATAGGTAGAATCTGAATGACCCCAAGCAAAATTCACTCAATTTTCAAAAATCATAGGTCAGCTGGGAGGATCATTAATACTGGATTAGAGTTATCATCACAGTTAGAGTAATTGTATAAAATGTTTATTTGAGAAGCCGAAATTCTGAGTCGCTAACTGTAGTACCTTATGTAATATAGAGATATATGAAGAGCAAAATGAATTACAACTTCAACAACAAGAATGTGAAATTGTAATTGAATCTGCGTAAGTACCTAATAAAAATATGTTATCGTACGAAAACCAAAAAATACTTACAGTAAGGAGTTCGCTAACACGTGTTTCCCGCGACCTCATAACAAATCTCGAATGTAGATAAACTGAATCGAGCTGAGTTCGTCTTTCTCTAGAAACTCGCCATTAAAACCAAGAACCAAGCCATTCCTTCAATGGATATATGCTCTAGAACACTGGAGCGCTCCAAATGCGAATTCTAAAAGGCAGAATATACGCTGATGTCTCTCGTAGAAGAGATAACTTCTAACACGACTTCTTTTATCATTAACGAGTTATGATGGTTACCTAGTATTCAGTAAGAGAAACTTTATATAGAAGCAATGTTTTTTGTTTTACAACAGTTTCGAATTGTGTACATTTCTCATTCAAGTTCTCGGTAAAGTATTTGTATTCGTATCGAGTTTGCAGAGGTCTGGTTGGTAAGTACGAATACGAACAATGAAATGAAAGGCAGTAGGTACGTGTGTTTTTAAGGAATATAAAATATTTAATTACACTATTCCTGATTAAAAAGAGATGCAAGATCTGATGCTGTGTGTTTATTTAATACGGTCCCTAAAGTTAATAGTGGTGATTATGCAATACATAGAAGGGACTGCAATATGTGTGAAAACTATGGTAGTAAATAAATATCTATTGAGTTTTTAACTTTTTTAACACGAAATAATATCAAAGAAATGGAATTTAATTTCTTTAAGGCCCGCTTGCAGTTCTATGAATTCCGGCTAGAAGTCTTCAGACATTGCCATCGGGAAGGAGCTTAAATATTCGTCGCTGCTTACTTGACGCAAAATTTAATTTAAAGGCTTCAATTGTTGCACCGTAAATTTAATTTCATGATTCACCAAGAAATGTTAAAGTCGCTTCCTTTTGAATATATTTAAGAAATGCCATGAATTGTCTGTTAATTGTTCGACCATTACTAAAACTCTTTATAAATGATATATCCTATATTGGACTAAATATTTCTCTATATGCTGCGTAGTTTTCTCTCGTAAGCCACCGAGGCCCACAAAGCCGCAGGTAGTTATTAGTCTTTTGAATAAAATAAACAACAAATTTGAGATAAGAGCTCTAGGTTCCAGTGCGCTGTCGCCGCGTTCCGCGAGAAAATTACAAATTCTCCGCCATTACCCCACGTTTACCTTTGTTTCACCTGAATCTAAAATTAATTCCTTCAGTTTCCTCAGTTAAAGTGTGCTATAAAGTAAACTGAGCGAAGGAAAGGGCGCAGAAACTTATTTTACAATGGATGTAGGTTGTAGGGGGTAGAAAACTTTGCTGTTCCTGTAAAAGCACCACTACCCCTTTTAACTATTTACGCCGTACAGTTGAAGTATTTGTGAAATCTACCAGGAGTAGTGGTTTGTAAAGTTGCTGCACTTATTAAACGACACTTTATTTTGAGGTATTGAGGTTTTGGGAATTTCTTAATTCTTAGGACTGGACAGATTCTCAAAAGCGGCAATGCACACACAAATTGTTGGTGAAAAATATCGTGTTATTAACCACTGAAATGTTTGTGAAACAAAATTTGATTTTATTGTTATAATTTGTTATACAACACTGAGTAAACACTGAAGAAATAAGGCGGTATTGCAGAAGTTAAACCAGGAAGGAATGACCAAAACTTGCACAAGAAACTTTGAAACTATGTACAGAAACTATATTATCTTCAAACTTAAAACTTGTTGATACGAGCAAAGTAGTTGGCAAAAGCGAGTCATACAATAATTTCACACAAGAATTACGTGACTTTTAAACAAATTTGAGCCATTCAGGCCCCGGCCAGTGCACGTAGCTCCAAAATAAATTAAATTCGATTCGTGCCGCGCATGCTATCTGGCGGTATTCATAAGTACAATACACGTATTCATACCCATGTATTCAACCGTCGGTACAACTATTGTATTCATTGTGTCGATTTAACGTTACGAATGCTCCCTGTTGTTAAGTGTCAAGTTTTGAATTGTATTTTTTCATTTTAATTTTTCCTTTTTGCACTGCATAATATAATATGCATAATGAAGCGCATATAGCTCCGCGGTTTATGTGGGTTGTGTGCAATCAAGTATGCGTCGTCAAGCAACGATTGATTGTAATGATACAGTTAAGAGCACTTCCTAGTCCTACGGCTATAGTCGTAACTATGACTCGAAAATATCAAACTTTCAAACCAGCTTTCATACTTTTGATTGAACCAGTCTTTAGAATTTAGATGTTCTCACCAAACTTCAAACAAGGCTAAGATAACGTGAAGATAAAGACTGAAGAAGCCTTGCGAACGAAAGATTGCTTTACGGATCGCTTCATAGATTGAGGGCGTGCGAGGTGGTACCAAGTGGAACTGCAAATTCTGGTAAATATAGCCTTGCATTTACGTGTGAATATTCTTATGCATGTAACTTCGAATGTGACTACTAAACTGTATGCGCTGTGTGGCTCAGTAATATCTTTTATGTAAGTTGGGCGTTAATTCGACGGTCGCGTGACTGCGGCCTCTCTCCCGAAATACGATCCCTTAGTGCGCTATTACTTCAGTGTTTGGAGAGCATTATACCACACATCACTTAGATATAAGTGGTAGGTATTATTACTACTTCTGTTATAATGATAGATTCTAGTCTGGCACTGCTTGGAGACTACTATAAGAAATCACAGATTTGTTTTGCTGATTTAATTCTAATTAAATTTTTAATTCCAACTCTTTTTTTTCAGGATTCCGAGTACAAGTACAGTTATAGGTGACAGCACCGCAGTAGCACCCTATCCGTTACAGATGTCCTTTTCCAGTTCAAAGTCACTTACATGGTACATACTGTTAACCGTTTAAATATCCTGTTATATACGTCAAATATACTACATATTTTAAACGATTTTTTTCCAAAAGGTACGTATGTTGGTGCTCGTTCCCATTATATTTGCTGTTAAAAAGCACAAACTCGCAAAGAACGCCTTGCATTGCCGTGCTTGTGTTTCATTTGTCTCCGAGTGATACATGCAGCGGGACGCGCGGGAACAAGGTTATCTCTCCATACAAGCACTAGAGCAGATGAAAGCGGCCATTTTTCTCCACAACTTTGACATTAAAATTACTTTGTTCGAGGGAGTAATATTTTGTCGCACGGAAGAATTCTCTCTTCCGCTTCGAGCGACCCTCGTGAATAACCTTGCGGGGGCGAGCACCTTCGCAAGGTTATTCACGATTTCATTTTTTAAATATTAAATATTAGATCGCATTCGAGTTCAAAACCGAAGTTGCGATATAATATTAATAATACTAGTTGAAGTGCACCGCGTTTTATTCGTGGAAATATCCCCGTCACCATGTAGGCACTACCGCCATTTCTAGCTTAGAACAGCAGAGTTAGGGATGCTGTGTTTTACTTTGAAGGGTGTGGCAAGGGAGAGAAACATAACTAAATGTTCCAACATAGTTCTCAAGGGTTATTGTCGACCTCTAACAGATCCATGTCCATAGACACCAGTGACAATTATTCAGATGGCCCGTGAATAACTTTATACATAGTAATAAAGTTACGAATAAAGCAAAACGGTGAAATTTCCAGTAAATTATGACATAACATGGAGATGAAAATCTTGTTCCCGCTCGTTCACTTGTTCCGGTGCATACATTTCCCATTCAAATTCCCGGAGAGCCTTTCCGCCTGATTGCCGCGCCTCGGCTTTTTGCAGCTTAAAGTAAATGTTTATGTAATGCTTCTATGAATATTGTATTGAACAGGAGATTACGATTGTACCGAAGGATCGCGCCAGATTTGACACGTATAAGCTTGTACCTCGGGTCCTTCTCCTCATCATTTGCCTTAATTACTTACATTAAAAGTGAGTGATAGCCGTGGTTAGAATTGCGGTCTTCCCTCCGAGGATCCGGGTTCGAACCCCAGGTACGCACCTCTGATATTTAGCTTTTCATGTGCGTATTAATAATTAATTATCACTTACTTTAACGGTGAAGGAAAACAACGTGAGGAAACCTGCATACCTGCGAGTATAATATTCTCAAAGGTCTGTGAAGTCTACCAATTCGCACTTAGCCAGTGCGGTAGATTCAGGCCTAATCCTTCTCAATCTGAGAGGAGACCCGAGTCCAGCAGTGGGACAGGAATGGGTTGATGATGACTGACATTAAATTGTTATTATGTTGTTATTACTATGACTTTATTATTATTTAGACTGAAGTCTCGGAATACCAATCTGACAATAGATAAGGTGGCTTGGCCGGTAGCAAGTTGTAAACAATTCACTAACCTCAGAACAGTCGGGTGTAGTTGGGAGTTGACCAGTGAATATTTCTTGTATGTTTCTGTGCATCTCATGTAATATTTGAGGTTTACTAAGACAGGGTTTCGAGACATTTGAAGTCTGGTTGAATAGTACTTGTTCTATCTTAGTGATTCAATGGAGTAGTGAGGAAGACTTGTTCACTTGAAAGACTCGAGCGCATCAATTTTGCAAGCAGTTACTATCTATCTGTACTTATTTTACAATTTTTTGTAATATGTAACAACAAAAAATGTTTTGTTTAATACAAAATGGAACTTCCAGTCGTATGGTCACCATAATATTGAGAAATTGTATGTGAGCCTAGGCATACTTATTACTAAAATAAAACTATTGTGTGAACGGATAAAAACTGTTCTTACTTTTTGCTTTTAAACATAGAAATAGTCTGGATATTCTAATACTTTTTGCTTGGACACAAATGTCCCGGTTGTAGAACGACTACGCATACCTTTTTGTATTTGTTGCCATTTCTAACTTTTATCGCAATTGATTATGTATTATTTTAAAGCAGCGATTTATAATCAAAAACAAGTACGCTTCATTTCCTACGACCATTTCCTCTGCAGTGAAAAGGCAGTGAATAGCTGGTACAAGGCAGGCTACGCGAGGCCATTACGGCTTGACTAAGAATTTCCTGCAGCGGCAAATGCGAGTACGTTATAAATTACCCGCGTGAACTCACTTCGCAGTATTTGATTTCTTTCAGGAAGCATTCAAGTTACTCGTGTTTCTATGTTTGCTGATTGAACAACCGATTTATTTTATTTGGATAGGAATTAAGGATATCTTAAAATTATTCATTTTTAAACGTTACAGCTCTTCACAAGGCAAATAACAGAAAAACACTATCTTATGATTTGTCTTATATGTATAATTTATTTTTATCTACTTTCTAAAGTAAGTTTTTGAAAAAATAATTTCTTTACTTCATTATCATAGCTGTATAAAGAAAGCCTTATTTGTTAAAATACTTAAAAAATAATACTCTAAATTTATCAAATATTTATACTTAGTCTTTATTTTACATATGAGTCAGATTAAAACTTTAACCTAAACTAGTGGTGAAACTGCATTCATTCAGTGTCTAATGTTGGTTGCTAGTGAACATGTTACGCTTTAAATTTACTGGTGAATTTTGTAGCATGTTCAAAAGCTGATACCTTTTTATATTAGTAAATGCTCTTCAGTGTTCCAATGTATTTGCCTCTTGACGTGGATTTAGTCGTACAAGGTACAACTTAGCTATTAAACCTTAATAATTGTTACAAGGAAAACCCGCCATCAAAAGTGATTGTTGAAGAAAAACGTTCATTAAATTGTAACTTATTATGTGTCAAATTCTTTATCATTTCCATGATTAAAATACCGATTTAATACTTCTCATAAAGCCGTCTCATGTTTATGAAATATTAATAATAACTTTCGAGAGCGTTGTCTCCGAAACTGCAGTCCCAGATAAGACCACTAAGTCCCGCTGAAAGCATATTCAGGGGAACTTGTGTACTCCAGCGTTGTCCGCAAACTGCTTCGGCTGTTCACTCATTACCTTGTTATTTATAGCGCGGTGCCAACTTCTACGTAATCTTCGTCCTGTGCAAATATTTTGTGGTGTTAGTAACGAGCGGCGCGTGGGAGGGAGCGGGAGCGGGCGGACATATCGCTTTTGACTTCTCTAAGACGAATTAATCATTACGTTATACCATAATATCGTACGTTATACCGGACTGTACTAGCAGATAGGGGAAGTGATGGATTAAAGATAAGTTATTTTAAGCAATAATTCAGATATATCGTATATTTGAATCGCTAAGGAAGCATCGCAGTGCTCTCAATATATTTTTCTTGTGTATTCTGTGTTTCTTATTATGCCTTTTCACAGTTCATCATGTAAGCAAACTACTAGCCTGTTTGTATTATAGTAGATACTATATTTCCACATTACAAGAAGCGCAAAATCGCAAAAATACTTTTCTATTTTTCACAATTCAAAAGTAAATACGGAAATATTTCTTTAATAATACATGTATTTGTTAAAACTGAAAACGCTAAACTAACGATAATGAACCCACTACCTTAAAGGAAAGTTGGTGCGCGGCGCGCGGCCGAACAAACAGGGCGCTAAGTATCTGCGCCGCTGGCCGCCGAATGGATTTGTTTGCGCGAAGTATCCTCGGAACTAGTACGCAGTTGCTTTGTGAGGACTTTTGGAAACCAAATATTTGTGATTCAAACCAGTGGTAATTTATATCTAAGCTAGATTGTACTGTGTGATACGACTAAGCCCTAGTCATGACAGATTGTAATATTTTGCTGTGAGCAAACGTGAATCTTTTTCTCTATTGAATTGCGTTAGTAATTCACTGACATTGTTATTAATAGTCATTCTATCCTCTGTCCATAAGAGACAATTCTAAACCTAAAGACGTAGTCATAATCAGTCCGTACGTATTTACGCAACGCTACGAACTTTTTCAATCGCTTAGACGGAAAACTTCAATGGCCGCGAAAATGTCTACTTTTTCTACTTCTTATATAGCGTCATCTCCATGTATGGAACTAAAAAAAATTGTAAAGTTTTTCTGATATGAAATAAGGACGCAAACAACAATAAAATCTCATGACTAAAAGTTTAAGATAAAATAAGGTACTAAATATGTATTATGTTTACTTCTAGATGTACAACGCTTGTAAGTAAATAATGATCCATGTTATTAAATAAGAAGAAATTCGTGTTACGTCTACGATTTTTAATACAAAAAACATTAAAAAATTAACATAAAATGTTTGATAAGTGATTATAAATGCAACAGCCAGTTATACAGAACCAAAAAAATAAACACCACTAAAAATAAAGGTCAAAAAGTAACGCCCCGGCTAACAAACTAAAAGTAAATAGTAGAACAGAATTTAGATAAAATGACTACCTATTGTGCAGCGTTTATCACTGTCAAATATAATTGAAAAGGCTAGAGGTAATGCTGTTTACCTTCGAATGACGTTTGAAAATTGGTCCATTGAGTTACACAATACTTATTAACTGAACCATTTGGCATTTCAACAGCTCATTCAGATCATACGTTACATTTATAAATAGAATGAACGCCTCTTTGTTGGACATAAAACGAGAAATTCTCCATTATAAATATGTTGGTGCAGTTTCAAGGCCGGCATCGGGAATTATTTATAAATCAGGAATAATTCCTGATTTTCCTTTTTCCATTCCCAATATATCTTGACACAAATATGCCACAATAATTTTGTTTTTACTCATATTATGTTTTTACTTAATCACAATTTATCACAAGCTTTTATTTAACTTGCGACATATGCTTCTCCGGGGGAATCTTGCAACTGAATTTTGAATACACCAGTGTATTTTATTATTTACTAAATTAATATAATTTACTAATACATGTACTACGGGAGCCCCCCTTTAATATTTACTTTATTGTTATTTAATTATTTATTTTAAAAGGTAGGTAATATACAAGTAAATATTCTGTGAAAAATTGAAGCGTCTACCTGTTACCGTTTTTAAT
>DWTF01000008.1:0-23781 GCA_018250225.1 Udranomia kikkawai
TTGCAATTACCTTATTAAAAACAGCAAATATCATTCTCACATTTTATTATATTTAATTAATTCAATATTTTTATTAGTACCAATGTAATTGATATCCTAGACAGATTCATCATAGATATAAAATGGGAGCGTAATAAAAAATAGTTACAAACTGCCTCACGCACCCGAACCGAGCTCGCAGAAGTGCGTGGCCGCGCAGTTGTTATCCAATGAAATTTGATTAAAAGGGCAACGACAATGCGTCTGGTCGGACCGACAGCTGCATTTTCCGTTGCTACTTGTGAGAGAATAACCGACGAAAACGCAACGCAACCGTTAAACAAAGGCGTAGAATCAGGGGTAAGAAAGTACCCCGTTAAGTAGCCTGAGGCGCGTTTAAAACTATTGTTATTATAATATAGAGAAATACTAATTACTGTCGTGATTTTAAGGCGTGGCAAAATGGTTATAATAAGCCGACTTTGTTTATATTTTTTAAGTACAAACCAGTACATGTTTTCTTTTGTTTTGCTCATTCATTTTTGGGCGAATAAAGCATAATGTTCGAATTATTTAAAATAAAGGGCAATGTTATGTACCTAACTAAAACAAAAAGAAATATTAATTCATAACAACATAATAATATAAAGTTCTCGAAACGACCAATGAATAATTATATCATTTTGGTTAGCATGGTTGTTTATATGTCACATAAAATTCTGTAGGTATTGTAAATTTCTTTTCAATTTTGCGATAGTGGTTTCAGAATCGCAACATAACAAATAAAGCTAGTTTTGAATGACAAAAAGTCAAAATGTCCGGAATAACAACCGAAGCTAGTTTTTAATAACAAAAATGTCATCCATTTCCAAACTTGTTTGTAAAACTTGATAGTACAATACATCGGGGTAAACTAGACCCGTGTGTTACATACATGTACGTGGGTCTAGTTGACCCCGACAGCTGCGTAGACCGTTGATTCGCGTGAGAGTTCCAACGGTTACCTGTGGACTAGCATCGAGGGGTTAAAATGTTACGCTATTGTATGTTTAAATAACTTGTCACAAAACCAAAGTACCTAGTTCAGTTTTGTTCGTTACGTTCGTTACATATTAAAACTATTTAAAAAAAATGCCAAACTTTCTAAAAAGCAGAGGTAATTTACCTGTAATCGAATCGAAACCGTTCTTTAGAAAATATATTTTGCAAGTAAAAATTTCAATTTCTAAATTAACACAAATATCAATGTGTTAGTAATTATTTCTTTGCCTTTTATACCTTTAAACGTATAAAAGGCAAAGTGTGAAGTAATAGTTAACAACCAAAGAAATATACCTCATTTGATTACACAACATCAGTAAAAATAACTAGAAATTGATTAATCAGAGTCCTGAGGTCGCGGCGTCTTTATCTCAATTCTCGTTAAATCAAAAGAATTAATTTCTGGGTATCGCGTCGCGACGCTAAGACTTCCTATGATTCATTACTTATTATTTAGTTATTGAGTTATTGCGTACATATTTGTATCGCCGCGGACGTCGGGTTATCGCTGGTCAAGCACAATGAGCGGAACTTCAGTATACCTAATGTGGGAGAAAGACGGTTACGAGTTCAACCCTAGCTTTGCTTAATAGAAAACTTCTTTCGAGACAAACTTGTTAGAAGCCCGCTTCGCAAATGGATCTCTACGAGACAAACTTGTCGTAGATGAGGCGTTTTTCGTATCATTAGGGTTGTCACTTGTAGAGCTTATTGGTATAAATATTGTATGACAAATAGGTAAGCTGTTTTAAACCAATGTTGGTCACTTTATTAGTTGAAATAACAAACTTTAAATCAAAATGTGTAATTGTGTTGAACATACATGAACAGTTTGTTGAATGAATTGAAACTTCAATACACCTTTCAATTGTAGCAATTGTTACAAATTGTCCGGTCTCGAGGACATAACAAAAGAAATTCTATCCATATTGTAAAATTCCTTAACGAACACAAAAGGCGCGGCTCGTAAAAACATAACTGTAGGTACACTAAAATGACCACCGAAAAAAAGTCGGCTCTCCCATCAAAAGCCCCGGTCCGTTATTAACTCTCGGGTCTGAATTCCCGTGAAAAACGGTCTACCTGCCCGCCGTCTACCTGCGCAGCGTATCGAGATCGTTCTATTGGCGATAAATTAAGTGCTCATTGGAGGGATTTATGGCTCCGCTGGTGGGAGTTCATTATTTTTGCATTTGCGTATCGGAGGTCGGCGACCTTGGCGCGCGTAACTGAATCTCGCGTCGACTGTCTCGGCTAGTGCACCGTCTCGTGTTACTTTAATTGACGCTGATATTTTTATTTTCCGCCGATGTGCGAAGTGCACTACCCGGGGGCACGTCGCTAGCTCGAGAGGGCGCGTAGTGGGTGGCGAAGTCTCGGCGCGTAAGCCGATACTTCCCTCGTGAAAATGTTGAATGGTCGGTGTCGCGTTACGGCGAACGGTTCGCGTCGTCGAGCCTTTAGATTTTCGTCTCGCATGCTGGTACATTATTTCGCGTCATTAATTATTGTGTACGGGTTTTTGCGCTGAAAAGCTCTCGTAAGCCACCTGCCGGCGTCGGAGGTCGTCGTAATTAAGGAGCGGAGGCTCGCTCTATAAAGCGTAGTACAGGTTCACCTTCGCTCTACACGGTCGTATTTATAGAGTCGATTAACGAAACAAATATTCGCGGAGCCGCGAGTGGCTGCCGTCGCGGTGGTTAACATCGGAGGCGGTCGCGGCTGGAGCGGCAGCTGGCGGAAGGGCGCCATCTGCCGAGCGGCGCCCCGGAAACGCAATTTTGTTTTGTTTTCGAAATTTCCACCCGTTCACGTCCAGTACTCCGTGTCATGCAAATGAGCACAAAGTGACATTAGTCCTGACATTTGCGGCGGACACGTGCCCGTCACAGTTGACTGTGTAACAAATAGTTAGCTGCTGTTGCTTTAATATTCTACCCTAACCTAATTTATTATTTATTCCTTATCAACTGTTCCCGTAGCCAGCAGCGTAACAAAATATTAAAATCAATTCCTGTACGAGTTTCAGCCCACAGCTCTGTTCTCGTTAACTGAAATGAAGTGGAGAATAACTATAATATTTCGCTCATAGCTTTTATGTTAATCTATAAATAACCTATCTACATATTATCTAAATCAATTCACCGTTAAGGTTACAAACAGCCAAAAATGAGAACTAATACGATCTTAATGCGCTATAATCTCACGTATTTAACGCAGACCCATTAATGAAGATCTCATAAATCCATCGTTTGCGTATGCTATCGCAAGCAAAGCCATAGGGCGAGACACGCGTGTGTCCGTCTGGTTACGAAATACCGCCGGCCGCATCTGCCGCCGCACCTGCCGCGAACTCCAGTTTTTACAACGATCGACCGACAGATACCTCGTGTAGTCCTAGTGACTTTTAACATTATTTTAATTATATGTATTAAAAGCGGCAAGCCCAATGTGTTGTATCGGTCTTACGATGAGGTCGTAGGTTCGATCCTCACTCCCCTATTGCATTATTAACGTGAACCCACTGCTAACAAAATTACTAGTGTGTATTTTCACACGCTAGTAGTTTAAAAAAAGTAAAAACATTTTTCTTAAGTCTAAATCTTAATCTTACTATAATAAGTGTTAATGTTATTTGTTACGCTTTCACGATAACTACTCATTCATAATTGAAATTGTGTGTGTTTTATAATATCAGAATAAAAATAGTAACAGATCAATAAAATAAATTTTCGTTTTCACTGCACAAACCATGTTCGTTCCGCGCATAACGTATTAAACGAAGATCAGCTTAAATTTAATATACACAATAATTCCCCATACGATGTGGCTACATCGACCAAACAACACCCGGTCTTGTATTCTCAATAACATAAAATACACGTTCTAAGTAACTCAACTTAAATACGGCGCTCGTTTAAAAATCCCCTGTCATGTTTTCCGAATAACATAACTTAAACGCCCCATAAAGATTCGTACATTCACTTAAGAGTCCCACCTCGGGCTTACTACTGATATTATTTAAAGGAATGAATGGAACACGAACTCGGAGGGCCTATAATTTAGCTTTTCAGTAAGTAATTGAAGTATTATTTGCTGATTGCCCTATTTAAGGCATTTCTTTTCGAAGTGTAACAATAGTTGCCGGTTTCAAATAAATGGCGTCGATTATCTCCGAAAACTCCACACTTTGTATGGAAACAGGAATTGTGAGAGATAATCAACGTGTAGGTGTGGATTTCCACCCATCAATTCCTATCGACCTCATTTTATTTAAACAAATTTTAAACTATTTTATATCTGGAAAATGTCTTAAAAATAACATTCAATCGATAAACAGCTCGATTCTTTATTCGCAATACCGCTAATCCGACTTATTAAATTAAGATCGTTAGGCATTTCGGGTGAAACGCTACACCGAAATTTCGACGTCGTTTTAACCAGCTTATACAAGCAATTCTCGGAAACTACCTAATGCACTAAATCGATATATATCACGGCCGAGCGGCCACGGGGTTCAGACGAGAGCCGTGGCGCAGCATTCCGTGTTAATAGTCCTTAAGGCGGCTCCACACGCTGGGGAAGAGGCTCCCAACGTCGTGTAATGGCATAATAGTATTGTGTGCTACGTTCGCAAGTTTTCGAGTCACAACGGGTTCAAGAAGCGAGATTGCGTAGCGTCGTATCGGCTTAAGTTTACTTCAGGTTGTGTTTACTTCTCCACTTATTTCTATTTACTAGTACTACTACTTTTCAAGTATTAACTACTTGAAAAGTAGTAGTACCTTTAGTTTAGGGTTGCACTAACAGCAACTTATACTGATAGACTTCGTGAAAATTGACAGAGTATACTGAAAAAAGTGTTCACGCTTGAATCGGTTTTATTTTGCGAGTGTTTTCACAGCCACTGTCCTACATTTATTTAACTTCGTATTAGCGATCGCACACGAAGATAATATGCACTAACATGCAAATAAAAGAGGTTTCTATAATTAATTAAAATGGTATCATACTCGTCCGTAAAATTATTTATACTGTTACCGAAATGTAACCTTATTCAAAAAATATAAGCTACCACCTCTCCCATATTGAACGTTTTTATTATAATTGGCGGTCAACGATTCTCAGAAATTGCGTTTGTCTTTCCAAACGCTGGACCGATCTTGTTTTTGCTTCGATCCTTCGATCCGATTCTTTCTATATCGTTTAAAGAATTCCTATACTTTGTATGTAGAAGATTATGAGAGTTAGTGAAAGTGTAGATATTATCAACCCATTGTTTATATTCCGGTTGCAATATATTTCGCGTTGTAAATACAAAATTATCTTGCAAACTTATCTGTAAAATTTGTTACCATCTTTTTCATTGCTAACGATATTATAAACCGATAGATTCAATATGGCGGGAAAAGTGACACGAGGCGCCATTAAGCATCTGTGTGCTAAAGCTTTACACAGATAAAGTAAAAGCATAACTACCGAGATTTAGTCTATACATTTTAGGTTCAATATTATCGATACCCTGATATCACTACCTTGTTTTTATTTCTCGACGAAAAAATAAGCTTTTATCTAGAAATATTGTTATAAGCGAAACCTTTGCTAAAAAGATCTATCTGTAAAAGAAATTGAGGTCAAATTAACTTATACCTTCTGATTCAGAAACCTGGTCATGCGCACAGGTCACTAAAGTCATTTAAACGGGTGTTATTTTATGCGCTGACGCATAGAACGCGCAAATAAATACCAACTCATTTTTTTACTATTAACCTGGGTTCGAACCCCAAATGGTTTAAGGCCACAATCGTAATTAGTTTGATTATTTTAGTGCTGACACAGAAACACACTCCCCGTAATTAGGGGAGAGGGAGCCCAAGGGAACCGCCATCTGACGAGCCCACGGCCCAACCGACCGTGAACGGTTATTCACATAGAAAATGTATGCATTCTGAACTATAACCGACTCCGCGGCATCGCCCATAGACACGATTTGTTTAGTTTCTTTATATCTATATGACAAATGTATTTCTAACTTTTATGTCAATAACGATCCCTTAATATATCAAAGTAAAACATTATTATCTTGATGATCAGGTTCGAGTCAAATGTTCTGATGTGTAAACTTAAAATATATCTTGTTACATGTTACATTTAATAATATGTTTAGGTATAGACTGGTACAGTATACAAGACTCAGATTTATACAAGGAACGTTCAATTAATTAAGGTGACCAGATACTTATAAATCACCATTTTAATTATATTTAGGACAGTTCAGTTCGCGACACATCTCGCCAGATACAAAGGCAATAAATTAAACATATCGATATTTCGAGTATGTCCGTGCGGCCATTAAAATGCCGACAACATTTCTGACAGAGGTCCCGTGTCGCAGAATCGTCTAATTCTATATTCAACGGCGTCTTATTACGTATAATATCATTGTCTTATTCTATATTCACCACCACAGTGCCCGACAGATCGGAGACATGGCCAGCGAAACGTGGTCTCTGCGAGCTTGAGTAAACTCTTAAACGTCCAACAGTAATACTCATGTCTATGGACCAGATTTCATTGGTGCTAGAGTTTATAACAGCCGCAACCTTTTGATGTGGCCGGCGTGTCTTCCAACGATTTATTTCACATAAACATCGGGCCCCGACAAAACGTTTCACAATTCATTTAGATGTTTATCGTTTTTAAACGAAAAACTAATAACGTCATGCCTGTATAATAACACTCGAAAATATAACGAAATCCTTTGACCATGAAATCGTTAAGAACATTACTCTTTGTTCGTGGTTTTGAGTTTTTACATACATAGAGCTATAAATGTCATTACGTTCCTAGACTCCAATTATGGTTTAATTAATTTAATTCGTATATTGCCTACATCCGTGCACAATTAATAAGGTGATCGGAATGTGATGGATCGAGAAGAAAAAGCAATGGTATATTGAGTCCTGTTTCAATATTTTGCGTTCGGAGACCAACAATGGGCTATTACAAAACGAATGTGTAAACAAGCGTAAAATTAAATTGAGTGATCGGTCAATCCTCTATAATACTTTTTGTTGTTTTTCGCAACGTCTGTCGTCACTGCACCCCGCCATAGATCAAAGCGACCGCCGTTTGACAGATATTTTGATACCTCGCGCACAGATTATCTTAATATATGCACATGGATGACTTACTGTTCGCCGGTGGCCTGTTTTTTAACAATGTTACTTGTAAGTCACTTTGTCTCGGTCGAAGTCGCAAGGTGGTCTTTCCACCTGGCGATTGGCGATCGCAAATGTCAATTATATGCTCCTTGCGCTGGTCATTCGAAAGGAAACGCTTTTTTTTGCTAAGATCCTGGTACCTCCCAGTTAGATTAGGTGTCGATAATCCGATTGCGACTGATAATTTTGCTAATAAGATTGATAACGTCCACTAGGGCTTCGTTATGACTGTTATATATTAGTGGCAGTGTTATAAGAGTGATTGTTCTTCTAGAGTTTTCTATTTCTGGGACTTCGTCTGAGAGTACTGGCAACACCAACACCGTCTTCGTTACCCCCTGTGGTACGGTCTACAGTCCACACTTTAGTTACAAATCGGATAAGCTTACATCTTGAAGCATACACGGCCCCCAAGTAAGCCACCGGCCGGCGGTCACGTGGCGATTCGAAATTCTCATAATTGTTTACGCTTCGATTGGAGCATATTGGTCGCGCCCTCCTGTTGCCATCCTAAAGCGGTCAATCCCCAGTGCAATGCACTCGGTTACAAAATAACTTAATGCCGTCGTCATTCGTGACCACTTTTTGTGGTGTTTTGCCACAATTAAATCTGCATTTCGGACCGACCCCAAACTGATTAACATAAGCAGTTAATTAATTTCAAATCGGCTTTTATTGAAGCTTTTTTATTTTAACAAATGTCTAAACTAACCATAATGGTCTAGTTTTTTTTGGGAGACTAATTGCTTGTATTTACGACTGGTCGATAAACAACCTCTGTCAGGTGTCACGAGCAGGATCCATAGATACATGCACCCATTTAAGATGCTCTTTTAAGATTACAGATTAGCAAATTGTCGAATATATGGACTCTTGGACAAATGTAGACAGCGTCATATAACAGAAGTAGATTTCTATTTGGACTCGATCACAGATGCATTGGCACGTCTGAGGATTTAGGTGCATAAAGCCCTTTGAGGTGTCGTTGACATAATTTATCATTATCACCATTATTAAAATCAGCAGCAACATCATCATCATCATCATCATCATCGTCATCATCGTCATCATCACCATCGTCATCAGCATCACCATCGCCAATAACCTCGACACGTGCCCCACTACTAAAGTTGTACCACTAGAGGTTATCAACAAAAACTCCCCAAATAATAATTACAGTCAACCTGCATGGAAGTTACTTCAACTTGAATAGAACCGTCAACACCGCCTCTTTGATATTTGATGGCGGCGTTCGTTCCGGCCGCGGTGACTCCGGTGACCTAAAGACGACCTAGCAAACAAAATAATGCCGCCCATTCACGAACACGACATCTTGGATAACCTTGAACTAGTTAAACTGGGCGGGAATAAATCAGCGAGACAGACATGGCAACACCGGGCGGAGGAAAAAAACCGGCCGATTCGCCGTACCGCTTAGCCCAGACGTATCATTATCTTATTATTATAATACTCGCTAGCATTAGAACCCTGGGCGCTGCTCGAGCCTTTTTGTTCGTCGATTTTGACATCGCTTGTAGGTGAAGCCTAGAGGTGAAACGGAACAATGTGACCAGTAAGCCACACGCGAAGCATGATAAATTTGTAATAATGTATGACGAAATCTTTATTCATAAAAGCAATGTCAGTCCTTAGCTATATTACCCTGCTAGTAGCTATATTATCTAGCTGCGAGGTTCGCATGTTCTTAGGAAATTGGGGTCCATTACCCTCTTCTTCCAGCCAGAACTCTCTGAATACAGTTTAATATTTTTTTTACCTGAACACTGGTGCAATGATTGAAAGGGCGATAGAACATGAAAATGTTGTTTACTTCCGAATTGTAACGGTCTCGTTTGGAAAAAATTCACGTAACCATTTCACAATGAACAACGCGAGCAAACTAAATTAGTGTGGCTTATTATTACTACTGGACCGTTACAATATGCCAAATTGTTACAGCATTTTAAATGATTTCTCTCGATCACTATCACTAAGTAAACAAAATTGAAAATATGCAATGTATTCAAAGGTTTTAGTTAAATATGGATTTTTTGCAAATGATGTTCAAATATAACCGTTTAAAGTGATGTTATCCGAATTTTTTGCGGCGCATTGCGTCAGCGGTGCACCGATGCAGCCGGGTCACACGCGAACCGTTTGATTGAGGTTCTTAATGACCACAAATCATAATCATCAGACTGTGGATGTAGCAAAAAATGCCAATATTAATCTTAATTCTCCTTTACCGTAAATAACATTATCCGCAACTTTTTGCACCGAACTTTGGGAAACTGGCCGATGAAATATAGCGACCATTTACCCATATGTTTATTTGTTCGTCGTCAAATTGCCAATTAATAAATTAGCCCAAAGCGTGGAGTTTGATCGATGTTGCGAATAGGTATCATGCTAACCCGTTTCATTTGTGAATTCGTAAGTAGTTATTTACTCAACATAATGACAGGTCGTGTGATTGGCTCTCCGCCGAATTGTAATTATGAATCATAAAGAGCAGCCACAGTTTTTGGACCGCGGAAAAAACTGCCAAAAGCTAATCTGTTCATAGCAATTAACCTATCAGGCGTTATTTAGTGCTGAAGGCCGTATGTAATAAATTTCTTGTAGAGCAAACTCAAGTTTCTAACGAACGCTAGTTGGATCATACTTACGTTGCGTGATATTACTACTCCGTATACGTCATTATGACGGTTGGCCGTTTATTTCGAATAACGAATCGAACACCTTCCATTCTTTCCAAATTGCCACAAACAAAGAGGTTCTTTCTCGGCAAGAAAATGACTCGCTTACTGACTGACATATACGGTCTTTAGTGCGAAGCCAATTTGGGTGCAAGTAAGTTCTTGAGCGAAAATATCGGACAAAGGTCTTATGCATTTCATAACTGTTTCTTGATGTATTTTGCTCGCTTTATCAAGAAAGAATACACGTCCGAGGCAGTCGGCTTAAGTAATCATTTCAAAAATTGCTTTTCTACCGTGCATCAACACACATACATCGGATCCTTGTTAGTAAATAAATAACCGCGCAGTTTTATATTACTTCACTTGCCATGTCAAAGTACTAGGGCAACAAAAGCAAAACGAGATCTATTGGTCCGTCTCAGTGGGCAGCGCATAGACAAACCGGTTCTGCACTATGCGGCTCCCACACATACACGGCTTCTCACCAGACTGTGGTAACGAGTGAGAGACCGCTTCATCCGATACCTCTGGTCGATACACTTGCACCCATGTACTCCTAGCTAAACGTCGTATAATATAATACTTTTACTAGTCGCGGGGTCGGTAATTTTTTCTGACATTGTGTTGTGTCTTTACACTGTAAACCGATACTTTCAATAAACTTCCGTGTTCCATAAAAACGTAATGGTTTAATATACTTCGCGGTCGATTTAGCGATAGATCGATTTGAATACGTTAAACAATTCTGACGTACTCGGCTGATACAAGCGAGCTTAATAGTTTTAAGAAATAATTACGTAATATGGCTACTGTGACATTTTCCTTTTTCGTAATTTCCGTTCGTGTTTGTTATCGGTGGAGTGAGCCGTGCTCGTGTAGTGCGTAGCCAGATGAAGCCACAGCACTAGGGACTAATAAACATATAAACCCGCGGTCCGATCTGCACATTACGTGCATCCGGCGAGCTTTCGTCGGCGCATGCGCCATTGTCCGCCGGATGTCTTGCGGTCACACGCAATTTCACAACCTCTGCACTCCTGCGCTCATACCTACTGCTTATTGCGACAGGAAACAATATTTTTTTTAATGCAATTGTGATTTTTTTTGGTAGTTATGTATTATTTATTAAATCAACATTGTCACTAAATCAAACAAAATTGTACTGGGAGAAAGGAGCATTTTGTGTAAGTGTTACATTTTGAAAATTGCATAGATAGAGAGTATCTTGCAATCTTAGCAAAGAATCGAAGTATCACGGCATGCCTTATTTTACTTTGTACTATAGAAATATATTGCTGAACTTGAAATAGTATAAAACGTAGGTAACGTTAGACGGATAATGTTTATTATTCCATCCATTTAGTAACTTTTTCTGTATCGTACGAATCTTCAATACCTAACGCTATTGTATTCCGTACGCGGTTTAAGTCACAATTTAATATTTTTACTTTATATAAGAATGATTTATATGCTCCTTGGATTGTCACCATTTGTTTCCAATAAGATACATATCTCTTACAAAAATATACCAATAGGAATCGACCGCGAGGCCGGCGCAGAAAAAGCGCGATGGTTATCTCAAAATCCGTGAAATTACTTAATAAATCAATTTCGAGCCCAGGAGTATTGGTTTTCGATAAAAAGACGTACGTCGCCCGAGAATAATTGTGTCTCATTTATTCGCCAACGAGATTATTAATTACTCATCGCAACATCTTGCAACAAGATAAGCCCTTGTAATAATTCATTGCACCTATGCGTACAGCGAAGTCGGATAATGAAATATGCAGGACACATTTTATCGTGGTCTGTTATTTATATCCTGACCGGCCGAGGTCAGTCGAGCTTGAGCCCAAAGCTAAGCTGATTATTCCGCGGTTGTGGCGGGCAAGGCCTAGGCCACGGCAGCGCGAGTTATTGGCGATGTGGGGCCACGCGACGCGCTCCTACCACATCAATCATTCTCCATTGATGTTTTAATAACAATGTGGTGTTAGACACACCCTGATTAGCTCCATTTTAATTTGCTGTTTTTTTTATCACGACCTACCCCGACGTTGCGTGGGACGCGACCTTCCATCTTATTTATGTTCTTATAAATAACTTATCTTGCGCCTGGACATTTAATATCGTCGTATTTATTGTTGTCAATAGGCTCTCTATATGTAGGTGCAATAACATTGAGTAAGTTCCGAAGGTACTTAATTTATGAATAAATAATTGCATAACGAGGGATTTTTATCTACATGAACAATATTCGCAATATTTTTGTAAATATAACTCATCCAGCTTTTGCCTTTGACTTTGTCCGTGAATTATGGATTACTTGAAATTTTCATAAAAAATAAAGAAAAAACTTAACGTCGGAGATGAAATAGAATAATACCATTCCATTTCATTAGATGATGCGTGATAAAAATCTATCTACGTATTTAGCGGTTGAAATGTTTATATTGCGAGATATTTCGATGAATGTCGAATGTACGTTCGTCGGTAGATATGTATATCGTCTGTTCGGGTTACTACGTCTTATTGTTTCACCGGCTTCTTTTTAGTTGCTCGCATTAAGTTCCTAACGATGGCCTCGAATTTAAATGGTGGCTCGCAAGAAAGGGGCCCGCGAAACTGGATATTCGTCCCTATCGCCCTTCGCCAGTTTTTACATTTTACGTTTTAGAACGCTAGGTTTTGTAACGGTACAGCGTCACATTCGGCGCGGCGGCCCGCCACCGTTGTCATTTCGACAACTAATAACCCCGGTGGGGTTCATAATTTATAAGGCGGGCCATGCGACCACTTTTTACCTCTCGCCGTCCCCGACGTCTGGGAATCCGCAACAAAGACCGAGCCAGATTCCGTTTTGCATTCCGCGAGTATTCTTGTGCGGCGGATGCCTGCGAATTCGATGTTTTCAAATCAAAATTTGCACTGAATTGATCCGTCGGAGGAGCCGCTCGCATAAGTAATGTCGGCGTCGCGCGTCGTTCTCACGCAAAACGGATTTAAAGAACTATGTCTAAGTAACTGATAGTCATTAAGCCTCGCTCGGAGGGTTTCGGCGGTGGAGGCGTCACGTCGTCTCCGCCGATGTCCTCGTCCGCGGCTCCGATGGGCCGGCTCGCGGGCGTCGTACGCGAGTGACCCACTTTCGGCGCAATAAACCACCCCATCAAATTTCGTCTCGGCCCTTTCGCGTCTCCGGTCCATCGGCTCGCCCGGTCTTTCGGCAACGTCGGCCCCGTTGCATTCCCGCTTTTACGATCATCTCGACTGACCGACGCTCGACGGAGTCGTAAAAGATCAGATTTTATTTCTTATTGTTCGCCTTTCGCGAAATCTAATTGAAGGCGGCGGAGTCGAAGCCCACCGCGGCCTTTACGCGTTTTTAATTTTACTGCCCGCCGTACGCTGAATTATGTCGAACCGATAATGACAACTGGCCGAGAATTTGTTCATTACTTTTTATCACACATTAAAACTTTAAACGGCTCGTGTGAATAAAATGCGTGGCGAGCGACCGAGCAGCGCGCGTCGCGAGCGCCGGCCGCGCCGCCGTCCTGCTCTTTGTCTTATTTTTTCTACAATTATTTTAATAAAATCGAAATTACACTAGAAGAATGCGCCCTGTTCCCCGGCAATAAGGGTCCCCCGTCCACGCAAATGAGGTTCGCATGCCTATTTGCTTCGATTATATTCTTGCCTCTAGACTCGTTTTGGAGGCTGCGCGCTCTTCCTACTTTTTACTTAGAGCAAAGTGCATCAGCGTCGGCGGTATGTCGAAACGAGTTATTGGCCATTAAAGGCTCGTAATTGACATGAATTCAATTAAATTTGCGGCCTTTAAAGCTCAATAATCTACCATTTATTGTTAACCAAAGCACACCTCAGTCTATAAAATAAATAATTGTTCTTTACAGCTACGGACGCGTTTAGTTATTTTCGTTTCGGTATTTTCTCGGTAGCTGAGCTCGAACATGTCATATCGTCGAGACAACTGAATACGTTGTCTCGGCGACCGAGGAGTTAAGGCTGAAATTAACGTTTGTATTGTTGAAGCCATAAACAATGGAAGGTTCGAGTATGCTAGGCTGGTAGCTGGTGAGCTGAGCGAGCTTACTCACTCTGTATGCGTCTCCAGTCGCGCTGTGTCACGCGCCTATCGGAAGCGCTAACGGCCGGCTCTTATTTAAATACGTCGCCATTCTTATATGAACCTTTATTCGATGCTCATCCTTACTATTGTAACTCGAATTTCGAACTATTCCTAAAGGTTGTTGGTTCCTAACCGGTTGGCGACGTGTATTCTCTACACTCGCGATATGCCTTTTAAGTGAACATCGATTTTCTCATTGGCGAGCTCTAAATTTAGTGCCATGTGTCACTATTTGCGCATTACTCGCAAATAAAGTGATCTATTTCTTCTATTCTTATTAGCATTCTTGCAAAACTCATAGCGTGTAATATCGCTAAGAGTTTTTATTAGACTCCAGCTGCGAATCTGCTTAGTATGCAATTAGTTGTGATATCCATATATCATTTAAAATTCAATGCACTTATTATAATAATTGGTTGAAACATTTACAACACCAAATTTTATTAGAATCTAAAGTTATGAAACATGAAATTAATTTTCGGTTCAATTGCAATGTTAATTAAATTTAGTATGAATTTGATGGTCGCGTTGATAATTTTTTATTTGTTTATTACAAACAGTAACAGTAATTATTTTGACGTTTGAATTTTACTGTTTAAATACTTTTATTCTTATGTTTTAGTAAGAACAGTCAACCCTATTGGGGAGTACAGTAGTTATAATTAATTTAATTGGTTATAATTAACAACTATCATCCGAGCAGTAGGTAATTATCAAGAATGTGACTGTAATGTAACGTATATTCGAACGTATTGTCAATTCGATCAATATTGTGTAACGCGCCTACGTCAAAGTAACGTACGCAAACACGATGTTGATGTTTGCATTGCGATGCATATCTGCGTTTATGATTGCTTACATTTTTATCATTTTCCAGTAAAAAGTTGTTTGTGCAACGTTTTCGACACTTGCGGAGTTCTCGAGAATCACAAAAATCTGTAAATGTGTACATATTTTAATTAAATGATTCAATACTATGTTTTCCAATTTTATTGAAAAATTTTGCAACATGTAATTCCTAAACATTTGGGCATTTAAATATATTTTTGTGTAACTTCGGTATTTACCTAGGTGTCGTATACTGTTGAATAGATCTTATGGTATTTCAAAGTTTAAAACTACTATATCTAAATGCCATTGCCATAAAAACAATAGATTGAATTTAAGTATTCATTCGGTTTTAATTTCAAGTATAATAAATAAATTGCCTTTTATTTTTCGTGGTTTTCGTAAATTGCTAATACCTATATTTGTAGATTTAATGTCATGCCACCTACCAATTAACGTCAACGCAGCAATCCATCTTATAAATGGACCCAAACCCGTACTTTATCGGCATGAGGAAAACCAAATTAATAAGTGGCATAATACGAAAAAAATTACGAAGAACGATGCGTTCAGCATTTTATTTTATGAACCACACATATCTTATTCCAATGATTTTATAGTTGCGATATAGTTTTTATATTGTTTTTTTCTTATTTCAGGTAAATATCTCGCTGTGGTTGAGAAGACACCTTATACATGGGCTAAGCTATTAATTTCGTAAGTAGTACCTATTAATTCTGTAAGCTAGGGATTTTTTTCCCAAGGTCTGGGTAGTTTGGTTTTTTTCAACATAATTATTAGTTTTCGTCTTTACATTAAATAAAGCCATATAAAGTCTAGTATTTTTTTAACGATAAACTGGATATATGCTGGACATACAAGCTTCGTTTGAATAGTGCCATCGGTGCTTTATAGGCCAGGAAATCGCCAGGAGAATGCTCGTTTCAATAAATCTGTTATACTGAATCCTATGCACGGAGCATGGTGAATTGAGCCGTGTTTTGTATAAAAATGAGTGAGCCAGACATGGCAAGTGGTTATGCGGTAATTAATGTGTTTATCGTCACTATCGGCGCGTCGAGGCCGCTTGCTTTCTTGCATTGTCGTTTTCGAAACGAATCGAGCCTCCTTTATTGTCTTTTAATAGTATACCTCCCAGCTTATCTGATTTCGTTTATTTATGTTGTCGGACACTTTATTTGTATATTTCAATAAAATTATACTAAAATAAATTGTTTTTGAATTCTTTTTACAGAACAAAGCATGTAGCTCCATACATTCGGTTCATGCGATATATTTGTAAAAGTTGTTAACTGCGTGCTCGTATTTAATTGAAAATATTGTGCAATGTTTGTAAACACGCGTAGGTGATATATTTAGGAGAGTAGTGTCATCGACCTCATCGAACAATCGAGGCGCTTCATCCGGGGTCCGGGATCTTAGTGGTTAGAGTGATCGCGAGTGATGTAATGATGATGCGAGCATGACGGTGCAGCGAACTGACCTAGCCCACGCGAGCACTTTCTTCTAAACTCAAAATGTAACCGTTACTATGAGCGGACAATCGTTTCCGGCGCCCGTGACGTCACGCCCGTCTCGCCGGTCGCCGCCCCTACTACGTAACCTTGGCGCACCGAGCTCGCGCTCGCTACGTTCGCAGCCGCTTTCGTTTTCATCCTTTTTCGACCAATTTGAAATTCTAGCTACGATCCCACCGGCCAGCCCTCCCCGGTCATCGATCCTCGATTCGGTAATCTGCGACCGATTCCGAAGCATCCGCCGACGTGTGCGTGCCCCCAGCCCTAAACTTAATCGGCCGGATGCAAAAAATTATACATATCGAATGCCACTTATAATGCGAAATAAGAGCAAAATCTCCGGTAATTTTTCACACGATCCACGAGCATAGTTGCCCTAAGCGCGGCACGCCGGGGTGAGCGAACTCGCAGCCTGTAATTTCGGACCGCAAAAGGACCAAAACGCATCGAGATCGGTGATTAAAAACCTTTGTCGGTTCTACTAATATTTATATTTTCGCGATGCGCCCGACATCTAATTGACCGCTCGCATATTGAAGGCGGGCACTGCGACGCGGCGCCGACCACCGACGCTTCATTAGTTTTCCTGGTAGAGGAATCGTAAACTACACCATTTTTTACGTGCAGTCATATATCGAAACACGACCCGTCGCAGACGGCGGCGGCCGACAAAGAATATGGAAAATTCCTTTTCCTTCGCCTCGCACGATCGAAACTAGCGTCGCGCACGCAAACGTAATTGTTTCGTTCGGTCGATCAATAAGGCGCTAAAAATAGTGACTAAATTATAAATTATTGCAGGTGGCAGGTAACTAGTTTCAACTGCCTCTTGCGGGTACTCTCGATCGGCCCAAGGTCTGGGATATTGAACTTGGCCGGAGCAACAGCACAGCGAGGTCCGCCGCGAAAGAGACGGCGCACTATCACTCATTGTTATGGGGGAAATGTCGCGGCCACACGCGCGCGCCGCCCGATTGATTCTCTTCAATGACTAAACCTTCGACTCCTAATCCGTTCGGTATGCGATGCAAAGCGGCTGCCGGTTATAGAGCGATCCCGTAAGCACGATACGCACTTCCTCAAACAAAGTGTTGCGACGGAAGCGGGACGGTGGCCGGGAAGGTCGGTGAGGCCTCGTGGGGGACAGGGACGGCTATAGGACGACAAGTGCGCCGTGCGCCGACAGAGACGGGAGAAGTGCATTGCGCTGACGCATTGCGATCGTCTGCACGCTCTTGTCTTTTTTGTAGACGCTACCCCCGCGGCTTTCGGTTTCGTTGTTTATTAACGACGACCGTTTCGACGAATGTCGTTTACGCCAATATCAATCGTCCGTGGCGTAATTAAATCCTCGAGTCGGACCGGTCGCGCTGTTTGGCATTTATGTGTGTTCCCACGCGGTTGATGTCATTTTAATTATGAATGGCGGCCTTCGGGGTGCCGGCGGAGGCGCGCTCCTGCCGGGTCCACTGACCCACTGCCAGTGACCGGATTCCCGACGCGAATGGTTTTCGCTTCGTCAGCGCGCTTGGCGCATTCCGCGCTGCACCATTTCTCACCTTAATGAGCATTGTTTTTAATAATACATGCAACTCTCGCGAACAAGGCGTCTTGCCAAAACAGTACGCAAATTGAATCTAAACGTCTTAAACGTTCATTGGCATAATTAAAATAAATCGGCTCGGGCATGTTAGGCGGTCTGTCCTCGCGCCCTCCTGCCGAGAGCGCGTGAACTCTTTATCGGTCGGTCGCCCGTGCTCACATTTCTCACTTAGCAAAATAAAAGGACTCCTACATCTGACGCAAGAACGCCCGACTCTAACATATGCTATCGTCTTGCGTACACCGCGTTAAAATGTTACACTGACACATTGTGCTCGCGAGGTCCGATTACCACGTGTCGGCTTATCTCATCATCGCGCTCAAGTAGTGGAGTTCTCACGACGCCGCGGCCAAGTGCGTTCACACCTATAAACATCGCTCCTCGGACCGGCGGTGCGTCGAGGCGCTGCTTATTTGCGCTCAGCAAACATTCTACAAGATAAGCCGTGAACGGACCGCCTGTGCTTCCCACATCTGCCGCGACCTTGGCTCCTTAAGCCCGTTGTGTAACCCTCTTATCAGTCACACTCCCCTGGCGCCCGCCTCACCGGCGAATCTCGCCTACTTTTCCGGTCTCGATAAAATTATCGGCCTTATCGAGCAGATGCGGTGCGACAAGCTCGCGAAGGCGCGAGCCGTACTAGCTTAAAGCGTTCAATGTTATGACGCCTCTTTCACTATCGTTTCCATTATGTGTCTACTTAAGCCGCGGCGACCACGTGGGTCCGGGACTCGTTAACATAATTACAGTTTTCGACTGGCCCGACTGGTTTCGGTGCTCCGAATCGTGCTTTTTATCGACTCGCTCTAAATCAATGTTAGCGCTTGTGCGAAACCGAAAGTCGGTCGGCGGCGGAGCAACAATGCCGTCAGCGTCGGAATCGCGTCTCTAATCGACGGTGACAGAGTATAAAGCTGGTGCGCGCCGAAGCGTAAAAATGGAAAAAGTCGTCGTGGAAGGAATACGGAGCGCAGCCGGCGAACGTCTTGTTGACATTTCGGTTATGACTTATGGGTTAGCGAGGAGGCCTGCGCGGCGGCGGTCCTTCCGTGAGCTTTTATTATTCCGGTTATAAATTAAACTGTGCTCGTTAATCGGCCCTTTAATCCGTCTGGGCGTTGACTCCGGCCGCTCTCGTCCTCGCTCGACGGCTCACTCGTCCCCGGCACCGCGCCAGTGGATGTTTTAATCTAAGTAACGAAAGTTGTTCCCTGCGTTGTTTACGCGAGAAGAAAAACTCCCATCGGCGGTCCGGCGGCGAGTCATCGTCGTGGAATGTGGCTGCATCTCGGCCGATATAAAAGCCTACTCCGGAGCATCTCGCATCACGGCTGCCCGAGCTCTTATTTATTTAGCACGATTCCTGGCGCAGTTCATTACTCGACGCTAGATATCGACGTGAGATAATTTGGTTCGTTGGATTTTTTGTGCGTTATTGTTAGTCTCGAATGATACACTGCTTGAATATTTAGCGATATCCGCTGACTTCACCGGCTTATAAAAAATGGCGAATAATTAGTCAATAAAAATTCCGCCGATTATATACAGAGTTGTTACACGGGTGTTGCGTAATTGGAGTAAATGACCTAAGAGCTGGTGGTCCTGAAGGTCTCGGAGGCCACGTGGTGGCAACATGTGGCTTACCGGCCGTTGCTAAGCCCTTCGAGCAATCTGTTTCGAATAATTATCAACAAAACGTTGCTCCACAATGATTTTACCACGTGTGGGTGTTCAAATATAGCGTAACTGAACGTACGTTACACATTTGATTGGCCGCTTGATCGGTTTGTGTTATTTGCAGTATGATAAGATGTACGAATGTGCCTCAGTGATTTCCATTTTAAACACCACATTTTGTAGGCTAGCTTTCATCAGACTGACGTGCCGTAAGTTGTTGATATCGGTTTAAGAAAACTAAAAAAGTAGGTAAAAAATAAAATACATTCCTGTTTAATGAGCTAATGTTGTCGAGTCGAACTGCGCAGTACATTGCAAATAATATCAACAACATAAGAACAATATTGTCTGCTTTGCTTGAAACCTTTGCTTCAAATCAAAAGCCACTATCGACGACGCTTTAGCACTAACGCACCGCAGTTAAGACGTCAACGTCCAGCCCATCGAACGTCAAAATCGAAGTGGTACAACATCGTAGCACTAACGCGGCGCACCAGTCAAGACCGACGTCAGCGTCCAGACCGTCGAACGTCAACATCGAAGTGGTACAACATCATCGCGCAGTTTTGTACCACGCGGCGCGTTTTCGGCGGGTCGCGGCGTGCGATGGACGGCGCCCTTGACCGCGGCGTCGGCGTCGGAGTAACACAAATTGAATGAATCGCGTACGCTCACGTATGTGCCATTCATGTGTGCGCCGTTAACGCACGATAATTCAAGTGCTCGTATGTAACAACACCGCTCGCGCCGATGACGCGCCGGCTAAATGCTAATTTGGACGATTTTATGTACTTATAAAAAGGTTTGGACGATTTTATTTGTTGTTCGTGCTTGATTGTAATTCCTAATTTTTTGTATGCAGTATGTATGCAAAAACGAAGTCATGATTTTCAATTGGTTTTTTATTTACGTGCTTCTACTTTTACTAATCGGATTTTAATTATATGAAAAAAAACGAAGAACAAGAAGAATTTAACTTATGTCCACGTAAGTTTATCGAGACATTACTTAACAATGTTTTCCATCCGGGCTGTCCGTGTGTCTCAACGGAAGCGAAGCGTCACGGCTCGCGCTTGCAAGTCTTGCTGTAGCAGCGACCCAGCAAACACTGTTCCATCTCATTTGCAGCCATTTCCTCTATTTGCGATACGCAGCAAACAATCGTTAATACGTGTTACATTCGCCCAAGTGATATGGATTGATATTTTATTGCGTTATGAATGTGCGCGCAGACAGCCGGGTTGAAGGTTACAAAGCTCTCGAAGCAGTTTTCAAGTTATCTTTATCACTATATTTAATTTTTTGTTCCACTGTTAGTTACGAGTTGTAGCTTACATTGGATTTGCGTTGACGTAGCTCATAACCACTAACTAATGAAAACGTTACAAGATTTTATCTCTAAAATGTTAGCTATGGACTGAATATAAATAGACAAAACTACATATTTAAGTGCTTTAAATTTGACTCCATATATAACTTTAATGGATGACACAATTACTATTTTTTGTATAACGAAAAAAACAATTTGCTATTTTCAATGTACCTAAAATAACAAGGCCGATTTAATCCAGTTTCCCCAGTTCGTAGGCGGAAATTGGTAAAATCAATGCCTCGGTAATAGTAGAATTATGAAGTGAATACCTATTTGATAATGGAAACTGCCTGATGGTTTGAGGCTAACGATAACATATCAGGCATATATCTAATGTCACATGCAAATAATAGTTAACAAGCAACGTGCGGTCAACACAGGATCTTGAATTAAACTACTGATCCGGTGGAAATGTAGTTAGGATTGTCTTACTTGGTTATAATCGGATTTATGGCACCACGAAATTGGATCTTATTTTTATAGCTGTTATTCGAAGGATGGTAAATACTTACCTGATCAAGATTAGTTACCAATAAGTTCCCGGCTCCGGATCATGTAGTTTAACAGTTTGACTACAGAAACTGGCCATATACAAAGAACTACATGACATCGAATTTCGAAAGTAGAAGACATACTGTTTTCTTAGTTTTTCGTTCTTAGTTCTTAGAATTCGTATTTCGAATCACCGCTGGCCAGCTGGATCCCGGGAGCGGCGGTCCCCAGGCGGAAATCGGCACAGATGTACCACGTGATAATCGTCACGCGAATACCTACATGATTACGGAAGGTGCACGGCGGCGGGGTCGACGTTCGCCCGCGCGACCGATCGCGCCCGAAGGTCAAGGCGAGCTGGGATTCCTCCACTAGCGCACAACGAAAGAAAAAGTGACAGCCAAACCTGAATAGAATGCGAGGACGAATAAAAATGAAAGCACTGTTTGCTTTACGAAACTTTTACTCGTTTGTTGTTGGGTACGTACAGGCAATTTTGGCAACGCCGCTTTGGTACCGCGATCGCGAACATTTTTGAGTATAGTTGGTATAATTTACGTAATCGAATAGTTAGTGTCTAAACACATATTGTCGAAAGTACCTGATCGAAGTTCGACATGATTAAGCCAATGCTATTTAAATTCCAGCTAACTTCGGTCGGGCGTAAGTTCAGCGGCAATTATATATTTATGCTCGTTTTTAGTATTGATCGAACTCCAGCCAACATCCCGGTATCAGTTCTGCGACTTATTCGTTTAAATGTTAGCATATATGTTTTGGATTACTCAATATACATTCAACATTATTTACATCAAGTAGTGCTGTACATAATTAAGATTACAGCTTTACTATACACGTACGTAGCAGGAAAATCGTGTAACTCGCTCGTTTACAAACGGAATGGCTTGTTTCTAAACGGTCGGTCGTTTGCGAAATGCCGCTTAACACCGTATAAAAAGATAAAAACGCTGAAGCACAAATTTAAATCTTTGGTTACAACTAGGAAAACATCTAAAGATACATATCTAAGTAAGAGATTTAAAATTATGTTACTCTAACACACGCAAATACAACCTAACGACAATTTGCGAACTATTCGCCTATTTAAATACTCGTTAAGAAAAAAGCAAATGAAAAAGTTTTCCATCAGATGAGGTCGCGATAAACACTAATGAACTAATACTAATAAAAATATTTTCAATTTGTTTTACTTACCTTCATCCCACCAATTGCGCGCTTTTTCTTCCTCTGTTGAAATAAAAAAAATACGATTTACTTTAGTATACCTTTCTAAATGATAAGTTCCATTCAGAGAATAAAGGCTCGATTTTTGCTTATGTTTTTGTGCAGATCACTTAGTCATTGTAATGACTTGGCCGATTTGCGTGCGTGCGAAAGATCTCGATCTAGTATCCTGGTGTTAGGTCATCCGTGTGGTCGATGACCGCTAATTTCTGTTACGAATGCCTCAATCAAAATATTGATTAGCCTATATATGTAGTTGGGCTAGATACTAGCTAGGTGTGTGTAGTTGGGCTAGATACTAGCTAGGCGTGCCGGTTTTAAGATAGGTCGCTTGTAGTCAGTTGTATCATTTTGGGTCTAGTATAGCTTTGTTGCCGCAGCAATTATCATTTTTGGTTGTAACAGTGTTTATGCTGCTTAGATTGACTAAAACTTATCGAAATAGAAAGAAGAAGAAATACATCGGGTTGACTGGTCAACTGACAGTGGACGGTCAATGACTGACATTATGTGTAGAATTATGTGTTCAAAATCCAAGGCGATTAACAACAATTCTATAAGGAAATCTCATGAGGATCGCCAACTGGCAACATCTCGATAATCAGTAACTAATGCCACAAAAAATAGCTATAGGTATAATCGCTGTAGGAACCATAGCGTGAGAATTTCCTCTTTTATCGAGCCCTCTCGACACCGCATGTTGGTTACTCGTCAATTCAAATAAGGTCAAGATTAATAATAACTAATACTTTAATAATTCCGTTAGGAGTAATTAAGGCTGCTAAAAAAAATCAGATCCAATCTTAATTATTGGTGTAGTATTCACAAGCATCAAACATGTTCTTATATCATTATTTCGTTTGTTTTGTTAAAACAAAGTTTTACAATGATACACATAAGGATTTTTCTCTTTGTCCGCAATTTATT
>DWTF01000009.1:0-23616 GCA_018250225.1 Udranomia kikkawai
CCGAGAAAAAGACGTTGTCACGTAAAATCTTCGCCCGTAAAACCGACTTTACAGGCAACCACTTTAATTTTTTTTATCGAAGCCGCTTAATATATTGATTTATAAACTGGCTTTAATTTATAGTGTCTATTTATATATTTAACAGACAAAAATAAGTCTTCAAAATTTGCGTAGAAGCTACTACTCCTTCAATCATTTACTTTTTTCATCAATTACTATATGTAGAAGTCTTGTGATTACTTCACGTATCTAGTAATAGGGACAAGTAGTTAGGAGACGACTAAGTACACGCGAACAGTACTGGCGTAACTACGTGTGAGTACTCAAGATAGGTGCAATAAATTAGCACTGAACTGACCTAGCGATAAATCTTTGCGATCAATGATTGCGTGCAGCTAAACGAACGTTGTTAAGTAAACGGATAACTTCCGCGTGGAGTAAGGATGGGCATGCGCAAAAGTTGGATACTGTGTTATATCTCTTTTAAATATGTTTTATCTCTTTTTTCAACGATAGCAAATCGCCGCGGATACCTTTCCGCCACAAGGACCGGCAGAGGGGTTCTGTGGGACTCAAATCCACTAGAACATGTCGGTGTCCTCCTCGCCAATTTTGGACTGAGTCGCGAGAATACATATTTTTCCAACTGTGAATATTCAATTAACTGGCGGGTGCAATTACTACATAGCGCACACACACACATAAATTAGTGAATCTAGCCGTTATCGCGACTCCGCCCTTACCTCTTTTACAGTAGTGTAAGTGACGAAACTATGTACCATGCGATGTTTACAGAAGTGACATTTGTCACTGACTTCCACACCATATTTCATGATTTGTCTTTGATCTGTGTTTATGGCAAACTAAGTAAATCTACTTAATAATTCATGTCTTTCATTGATTAAATCATTCATTACTTTTATTGATTGAATCAATTATTGGATACCTATCTATGTTAGTTAAACCGCGTTAAAAGTCGAAAACTGTTTACAAGTGGTCTTATTCATAGTCATATTGATATATTTATTAGAGAAATCCCCACATTATTTGTAGTATCTAACATAAGAAGAACAAAAACTTGTTATATTAAATTACCTTCAAACGCAATCTTCTAGGTTATAATTATCGCCAATATGTTATAAAAAAATAAATAACGTTAGCCCATCCCTAGTAAATAACAGAGATGATGCGACTGCGATGATATCATGCGATATAGTCATTCGGGGCCACGGTTGGCCAGTTTAAACATCGTCATTGTGGCGTAAAGCTGACATTAAGACGTAACACCTCAGTGCCACATTACCATAAACTAATAATCTAGTGCTTAGGAATTGGTCTTTTACGTAGCTAAAAATCCGTGGCTCACACGTCGAATTATATAAAATCATGCATACTTGGTTTCATTGTGTCTTCAATCTTCGATCATCATTATGTGGTAACTGCGTTCCCCAGTTAGTTGAATATTCGGAGTTTTAAAACTTCGAATATTCAACTAATAATAATATATCATACAGTTTGTCAAGTGGCCCTCTTTTCTAATTTTAGTATTCAATACTGCAACTCAACCTATCAAAACTAAGATACTTTGGAAAATTTTGTCAATTTGTAAATTTAGCCGACCAGTAGTGGCAGGTAGGAACACCATAGGGTTTTATTTTCGTCGCCTAAAAAAACGTTTTTAAATGTATTAGTCTGCTATTGAAATTGATTATCTAAGCAGAGTCCATACTCCAGACTCACTATAATAGACTCGCACGCCCCATCTGTAACCGACCAAAACGGTTATTTCATACCTAAAAATAAAATAACATTCTTCAAATGATAAAAGTTATTTCCGGCGCCTAAAATACAACAGCACTTCACAACAGCTCTAATGCGGTGGTTCTCATTCCAGATATGTTTTAAACTTGTTAAACGACGTGTTTTCAAACATATCTCCAGAACGTGACCTGAATTTGTTATAATACATTTCTGTTACCCTTCGAAGAAGATGCTATGCAGCAAAAAAGTAATTTAGTTTAGTAGTTAAGCTGTTATGTTGCGTTAATGAACTGCAAAATAGGTATAATATATTAGTACATAATATTTACAAAAAACTTTATACACGATCCTAGGCATTACCATCGGGAAATCGTAAAATTGGACATTACCATCTGGAATCGGAGAAGCTATCCGCCTACAGAAGCCTAAAAAATAGAAGCCAAAGCAAAACTTATTACGAGAAAGAAATTGAACGTTAAATTTTGACATCAATTAAATCCCTAACTAAAACCGATTCCTTATCATTACTTACTCAGTAAACCCCAAAGTAAATTTTACAAACTGCGGTAAACTCGGCTTAAATTTTCCAAACCCGAAACCTCAATTGGTAAAATGATTAGAAAAGTTAAACAGCGTTTTCTTTAACAAATCAATGATGAAGATTTTAAGTTCAGGAAGTTTATAATTTCTTATCATCTTCCAAATTAGACCAAGAGTTTAACCATGTAATGTCTTATTAAACTGGGATCTAAGTATTATTCAATGTCCTTTATCATTATGCGATTTGTAGGTACTCCGTACTTAGGTAACATTCGTTCATAGCGCTATACAAATACATACTCTTCCCCCAAAATTAATCAGAGTAAGTTAACAAAACGAAGAGTAAGTTGACTTCGTGACGGCTGATCGCAAATACTCAACGACTAAGACTCGTGAAATATACCCACACAGACATATAACAATGGGATTTGAGCAAAGCATTAACTTAACGGGGTTACGGTCGCGAGCCCACCCGCAAAGGACCGCCAGGGAGGCAGGTGTAGACTTTCCGTTTGATGTGACAGAATGTTTCATTACTATCGTCAGGTCAACTACAGAGACGTTATACGTTTGACTCTTGTCTACTCAATGCTCCGTTTCAAACTGTAAAAAGACATGTACCGGCTAAAAAGACACAAACTTTCTATTATTCTCAGCTTGTAGTACTTTTTGCCCCTTTTTTAAGTTAACACTTACTCGAACTTCGCAAGTAATACAGTGACGTTAGACACGCAAAATGTTCGGCCGATAATGTAGCCGGGGCATTAGACGGTGAGGCAAAACTTCGGTCGGGAATTTGTACTGGAATGTTCGGGAAAATTCCCGCAATAGGGAATCGACGTCATACTCCCAGCGGGAAGCAAGACGTTAGACCCCGGTTACGAGTACTTACCGAACCTATCCCATTTTGCTAATAGATACAAATTGGCGAATCAATTGCTACCACAAACACTTGCAGAATTACAATATAGCTGCGGCAATTTAGTAGTTCATTTGGGTTTTTATTTCGCAATGTTTTCGTCGTGTCTGTATTCAAACAACGTATGTATATATAGATGGGAACCGAAAGATCTGATAACATAAGATTTATATTTTTGACACAGAGTTTCATTGCAAGATTCTTCGGGATAACATTCACATTCTGAATTGTAAAAAGATCGCCATTTATATTTAAAGTCTCTCCCCTCCCAAGTTTTAGTAAAACTAATTACTAAAACACTTAAAAGCAACGAGTTCTTTAAGTAAAAGCCTGGAATAACTTATTCAATTTGGTGCAAGGAGGAGCTAATTCATGGACATTTTAATTCAATGAGGAGAGTAATCACTAAATTTGACTTGGCAATTGCTTTCGAAATTCAGCCTTTAAACAATTTACGGTTAGAAGAGGCAATTGGGTTTGGTTCAAACGGCGTGACATTCGCGACGCCCTCGGGACACCTTCCGTATTCCGATGCATCCGTGACTGTAAGAGACCTTGTAGACCAGTTTCGTCCAATGAGAATCGTTATACCACCCATAGTTAAGACAATATCATGAGAATCCTATATATCCGCATGTACATTAGTTATAGTGATACATACGTGTAAAGATTAGTTGTGGAATGAATTTCCAACTTTTCCTTTAAAAGCAACCGTTGTTGATTTAGGTTAATTCCCATTACTAGGTATAGAGTAAAAAGTTAAGAATAACTTGGTTTCTATTTTCTATTTCTATAATTATTGATGATTAAACAAGGAAGAAAGAAAGAAACTGCTTCAATGAAATTTAAAAGATCTTCACGGATTTCTCAAAATTAAAAAAGTAATTCGAGAAAAAAATTAAAGTAGTAAAACGTGTTCCAAAAAGTACACAAAACCTAACCTTAAACTTTCCTTAGGATTTATGCATGGTAGAAACCCTACTACGAACGTGCCGCAATAGCACCTGTAGAGAAGACTAAAGTAACTAATGTCCATCACTCTGTCACGTGAGTAACACCAGGTTCAAAAAAACCAAAGTCTGCACGCGCTTTATGCTAGCCGCTCTGAGCATTCATTGAACATATGATGTACGATGGACAACGAACTTGGATCCACGCAAATCCGTCCAACTCTCGTTCTTATGATTATGCCCATACGTCACAGTTTGGATTGCGTGCGATGATTGATATTCGGCGTCTCCTGTTCGATTGGTATGTTTCATTGAGTTGTGGCTCGGTTTGGGAGTACTATGCAATTTGTATTGCTAAGCAAGGGGATCAACCGTGCAGCGGCGTTGGTACTTTGTAAACAAACGCGCTGTGAACAGAAACGTATTTGGTCGGGAAGTGGATGCGACGTATTAATTTTCCCCGCCTTTACAGTTTTGTGTTTCGTTGTTTTCGTTGTTTTTCGGATAATACACAAGCATGTAACTTCGTTTGTTAACATGTCTGATACAATGTTGCTATTGTCAGACATACCCAGATTGCAGATTTCTGAGACAGTTTAATGATTTCTATTTAGTAAAAAATTTTACTCGTACTCGTTTTCTCTTCTTTTTTCTTTCTTACTTCCTTTATATCCCTCTCTCCTCTCTCTCTCTTTCTTTCTTTCTCAAAACCCCCTTGGCGTGAAGTTATTGCCAGCGGTTTCTTGTTCAAATTGTAAATCGTCATTCTGTTTACCAATTTTTAGATTATTCAATAACGTGTAAGGTTTAAACGTCACTGTTCATACATTATGCCTAAAATAATAATTAGACGAACGAGGTCACGTTATTCGAGCACCGAATAATTTGCAGGTGCTTAATCTTCGTACTAATTAAATTATGCGTCGGTAATCAATATGAAGCGCGCATAGCTCAACGGTTTATGAAGATCGTATAAGACCTATAAAGTCAAATAGTCGTCGGGTTTTGAATGATAGTGAGATTGCTAGTAGCATTTTTAAAGCTCTTTTGTGCTTTGAAGAACATGTTATGCGGTCTATTTCGATTGTGATTGTGTTGTAAATTTTACTTAACCTTTATATCTAATTATTTTAGATGTTACACTAACTACTTGACCTCTAGTCACCGTGCGTTACAGTTTTTCTCAGCTGTAGCAAGAGTTATGATCACAAGCAAAAGGATAGAAGCACGCGTAATTTTCAACGATTTATGACTAGGTACGGCGTTTTAACTTAAACAAATTAATCGTATTTGCTCATAAACAAATCCACAGCTTGTTAATTACAACTGTATCTACTGTGTAGTTGATTCCCCTGTAATTATTCAGTTCTGCGAGTTAATTTAGTAGACGCGCATAGTGTCATGTCTGAGTGATGCGTAGTGTTTCCATGAGCGCGGATTCGGGAGGAATTTTGATTTCAGGCAAAACAAAAGAAAATTGAAGAAGTATTACGAGTAGAATTATCACCTACAATTCATTGATTTTTGGCACCTTTGGAACTTTAAACTACAAAATGTAATATTATGAAAATAAAATCTTAACAATCGTCAATACTAATAATGTTGTTCGCTCCTCCAGCTAAGCTCGAAGGCTCGTGTTAAGAATAGTTTGACATTAATGGGAGAGTGACGATTGAACCTACGATTTCTCAATGATTTAGCCCGACACATTTAACTTTGATTTTAATAGCAGCAACATTTCTACACATTTTAAGAGTGCCGCATTTAATCTTCTGAGACAAAAATTCATATTACTTATTTAACAAATGGGAAGGAATCTTTCTAGAAAAGTAACGTCAGCTCGGTAATCCCATCGTTTCGGCATACATTTGCTCTCGTATGCGCCCTTGAGACAGCATCAGTTAGGAAAGTAAGTCGGTAACAACCACACTCGTGACAGCCGCCGTAATGACTGGCTTCGTATTTTTCGTAACTGCTTATTAAAAGTTTTCGGGAACCTACCCAGTACCACTTAAACGTATCTCTTTCGTATGTGCCTTCTCTGATTTGGCTTCTATTCTTTGCTTTCTTCAATAGGTTAATTCTTAGCTGTCTTTTAGTTATCTATTTTATGTATACCTAACTATTTTTTTACTTTTGATCTATCTACTACTACCTACTTTTGTTTTGTTCTTAGTTTTTAAAGCTTCATGCTTTAATGTAAATTATGTATTTCTTATGTTAAGGACTGTTTAGAGATAAATCTTGTCTTGAATAGCAGTAAGGACTTCACTGGATATTTTTTATTTAGAGCTCTCAGTTATGTTCAAATATTTATTGTTTCAGTTACCAGGAATTTGGACCCCTTCGCCGCCGTTAGCCTAACCGAAATCTATTTAAACTGTCAAAACCGTATGACCAACTGATAAATTGAGTTGTCAGCAGGTTTCACTATAGTTTTGATCAACGATAATCTAATGTCACCCCAGAATTACTTGTCTAACTTCCACTAAGTTACTACGATTGTTTCCAAACAATTCGTGTAGTCCTCCAAAAGCAATTCTGGTACAATTTAAGAAAAAGAACTAATTCCCGTCCCTACTCTCAAGCGCAAATAAAAAAGTTTTTAGTGTTCAGCGAAATTACAAGTCCTAAGAATTGTAGAATAAAGAGCCTTTAAGAGAGGTTAACCGAAATTATTTTTGTTCTGATATTATTTCGGGGACTAGATTAAGATTTCATGTGCGACCTTAGACAATGGCATACAAGGTCAATGACTGACAAAAACGCTTCGGTTTTTGAATAGCGATTAAAATGTCGTTAGTTAGTGGCCAGTTTGCCTTGCTCAAAGGGATGGTTTCAAAAAGGGGGATTGTAATAAAATTTAAAGTTTTGTTTTCCGTCCTGTACGTAAAGTCCTTAAATCCGACATAGGCACCGAGTGCATAAGCGACAGCGCTCACCCCCAGGGCCCGAGACATCGCATGATCGATAGTGTGCTAAATCCTGCCACATTCCTAAACTTTCGACAGCATTACAGAGTTTGGTGACGGTTAAAACATTTAGGTACCACAGTTACTGCTTAGATGGATTTTAAAGTATTAAACGTCTACCCGAGACTACTAAATAAAACCAATTTGGTCGTAGTTTCCCACTCTAAGAGACTGCTAAATAAATGAGAAGTTAACCGTAAGAGGTTAAAGAGACATTAAGAAGTCGAACTTGTATAAATTATACAAGATTGTATGTATGATAAAAATAATGATATGAGTATTGTCTACTTCAACTACTTTGTAATGACAATGATGAATATAAATAAGTACAATTACCTACCAGCAACACCCGTTCAAACAATTTACCAGCGCCCAAAGCAAAAAATATTTTACTTTTTACTCGATTTCAGATTTTTATAAGATTCTCATATGCCTAAATGAATTTCTATGCAATTTTTCTGAGAAATAAAGTCCTTAAAATTACACACTATAGGTACTCGTATGTTCCTCATCGTTATACTTCCTTCGAGTCGGATTCCTTAAATCTGACGTAAGGCTTTCCAGAAACGTAGAACTGTCAGCGCTTGCCCTCAGGATACGTCGGGAGAGCGACGTCTCGTGATCAATAGTATACCACGGCTTCACATTCTCTTGCTCCCGAAAACAAAATGGTATCAAAACGCAAGCATATGTAGATACTGTGTCCTGATTCTTATTTTAAGCATAACATAATATTGGATAAATATAATGCCTACCAACTGTATGCATATTCCGTCTTATTACTAATTAAACAAGGTTTAACTTTTAAACCTGGTTTGAACCCTTGTTACAATAGACGAAACGACTGTTTAAACCTAGTTAAAAGTTAGACCTTGTTTTGTAATAAGACGGATTATGTTTTGAAGGTGGTAGAAAATTTCGTGTTTTAATTCTGGAAGCAGGAGACACGCTTAACAGAGCTGCTTACTTTAGCATCAGGAGTAGAAACGCATTTGTTGCCAACTTTAAAAACAATTTCGATCTCGTCTTGATTACTAACGTCCATCAGCTTGTTTGCTGCGTCAATGTTATCGAAATACCAACATCATGTACCTCTACTCGAACGAGGTGTTCCCTTGTTCATTTGGCTCACCGCCGCTGATCCAATAACGCCATGCTTAACTCTGCCTACATAATGGCATCGCTTTCGGTTGTTTCACGAAGCCTGCTACAAAACCAGTCATTAAACACGTATAATTAAACTCTTGGAAGCAAGCCTAAGATACCTTTACACTCGCATCTCGACGTTTGTATGCAAGTATAATTTATGACAGTCGTGAATAAATGCGACGATGTTGCGGTCTTTCCGCAAGTAATTCTGAACATGTTCGCTTTTAAACTCATACATTTTTATACGGCACTCCAGTTCTCAGCAAAGTGATTGTAAAATATTCCACGTGAATACGAGAATGAAATAGATATTTCATTGACTGCATTGTGTGGGAATATAAAGACATCGATGGAATATAATTCTGTGGTCGTTATTAAACATGAATTATTTTTTATTTCTTAAAACGCTTAAGTATAAATTTATGCGATGCATAGAACGCTTAATACAAAGGCTTTTTGAGCAGGTATTCTTGGTCGTCGCTTCGTAATACGTAGTACGTAGTAATATAAATAACGTTTAATCGGATAGGTAATAGCTTATCGATGTATTATGTAGTTAAGTTTAATGATGAGTATATTACGCACCTGTATGTAAATTATCATTGACCCAATACATCATAGAGTCTATCTTACTCTTAAAATTCAGTTGTGAACGTAACAAAATATACACTTATTACAACAACACCAACCTTCAATACTTCTCGGACAAAGGACCACAGCGTAATGTTCCAAGCATTCAGTCCAACTTAACATTACAGTTTATAGTGCTATTCAGAAATCAATTTCTTGCGATGTCTAGACGAGACATGTTCAAATGATACAAGACATTTGCCAAGAGGGCTGGCAAGGCTCCACGTCAGAGCACGCCAACTAAGCGTCAGCCTGCGCAGACGTGCGCCTCGAGCCTTGTGGCTTGTTGAGATCAGTTTATTACTTCCATAAATAATTTACTCCCGATGTCACCCGTATCTTTTTTTTATGATTTTGAGGTAGCAAACGAGCCAGTCCACCTGATGGTAAGTTTCCTGCCGCCTATGGAATTTGTAGTCAACTTACAGGATTGAAGTTTTTTCTTAGATCAACTACAAATGCGTTGCTACCCCTGAGAAGTAAGTTGGAACGGTTAAGTATGTCTCTCTGACCACACCCTTCAAACCGGACCACAGCAGCACGAACACTGCTGTTATAAGGATGAATAGGTGTATATAAGAAAGAACTTTCATCTTGGGTTGATTACAGATGTTAATGGGTGGCAGTGACTTACCACCTGACTGCATGCTCGTTTGCTATCTCGAAATGGTAACAAATACCGACATTCGTTTCCAGTGAAATTAAAATATTTTAGACGAAATTTTAACGTCGAACGAGGTATCAGACTTTTTCAAATGTATCAAATATTCGCGCCCGTAGAGCGTGAATACTAAATCTAATGCTGCTCCGCGGAGAATATGATCTACATAATATATGTTTTTCGAAAAGAAAAGCTGTATTATTGTATTCGCTTTATTTTATCTAAGAATTCATGTGTGAACAAAGAGCTCTGTCCAATTTAAAAGGACCTATCTTATACAAATTGCCAAAATACGTATTATATTATTATTTTTTATTTTTGATGAAGGGTAAAAAAATTTTAACAGTTTTAAAATAATTTTCTCCATTGCAATAAAACACTTGGTGCGACCGTTTTACTCAACACTATCCATATCTGCCATCCTTCCTGTAAATTATTGCCAAAAATGTTGTTTATTCACCTAATCTTTGACAAGGGTTGAAGGAAAAATGACCAATACCTTTTCGTAATATCGGGCATACAAACTGTTATAGCACTGACATTAGAGTACCATCCTAGCGTGAAGATGCTATCTTACGAGACTATCTACTATTTTATCGTAATATTTCTGAAGTGGACAACATAATACGAAGAATAAAACTTTATTTTGACTTGAACTTAACTTTAAAACGCTTTTAACGAAAAATAATTAAAGTGACAATGAGAAAGAAAGCGATTATCAAAAAAATGCGACATTTTTTTTTACAAAAGTTTCAATAAATGATTTCAATCATTCGTGTTTACTTTATCTTATTAGTCAAGACATATTTATTTTATACCTAAGTAATACACAATAAAAGATTATGAATATTTAAACTAGATGCACGTTATATTTTTAGAAGCTTTATAAGCAAACCCTATTTTCTAACTACTGCGAGTTTGTATTACCCTTATATCGTGTGCGATTACCGATAATGCGAAGGACTAACCTTTTGTAGCTCCATTATATTATTTTCTAATGCCAATAGAACTACTTACAAAAGCCTTAGTACGAGGTTTTTTGTCATTATTATCGATCCAGACTCGAGGATCACATTGGCAGCGGCATATACCTGTTTAAATATACGTATATATAATATAGCTGTCTTTATCAAAACTTTAAATAAACAAACAACATTACAAACAATGTTGCTGTTTGGCCGAATGAGAACGGTAGTTGTGCTGCTACGAGCTAACATTAAAAAGATCTTTCTTGTTAGTGGATTGGTTCTATGTTCTAAATAAAGATTTGTAATTTTAAAAAATCCTTATTAAAATTCAGTCGAAGAAATATCACAGGAAGTTACAAACATTAAGATCAAAATATTGATAATGAAAACCACTCTACGTCCTTTATATGTATGTATAATTGTATATGTATGTATTTACTGATTTTTTTTTCATTTGAAGTAATTCTTAAAATAAAGTAGCGTGTACCTATACTAAAACATTTTAGTTTTGCATAGTTCAAAATCTTAAGTTTTATTGACGTCGTCTAAAACATTCAGGTCACATCCTAAAACGCTTGCTCTCATTATAATTTAATAGCATACACAAGCGATAACAATGATTGGATTCAGGGGAGCAGAAACCATAAAATTGAAATCAATTTTGCTGTAATGGTTATAGGCAGTACCTACATAAAATAAAACACGCACTGCCCGGTCAAACAGTTCCTTTATCTTTATTGCACTGAGGATTTTTGTATTTTCATTCGTGTAGTTTTTACATTTTTAATTGCATACACAGAGCCATGGTAAAACAATGCACAGTAATTATTGCACAAAGTTATTAATAGGTAGGCTATTTTTTGTGGCTTTGTTTCTTTAAGGTTTTCGTATTATTATTCATAATTATCGTTTGTTATTAATAATCCTAGTTTATGTCATGTAAGATACATTTAAAATAAATGTGTGCTCTTCCTTCATATTCCTATATTCCGGTTCCGGGGTATACGTTCCTACTGCGGAATAATAATTCCGCTGCATCGGAAAGAACCCCTTACTAACATTGAGTTACAATTCTTTTATTTTATGATAACACACATCTAATCACTGAATGCCAAGGAAGTCTGGATCAAATAAAGCTCCCTCAATATCGTAACTTTATCCATGACAATAAATAAAAAACTGCTATGATTTCTTCCAACTTACTTTCGGGCAGTCCCCAGAAATGTGTCATAAGTGCCAATTTTATTTTTATTACAGTGTTAGATTTCAATACACCGAACATATTTATCGCCGACCTTACCATGTGAACGCAATTTGGGATTTGTAAAAATGTTGTTTTTTGGGCAAGGAATTCTAACTCTTCCAGCCCTTAATATAGAAGTTAAAACGGGTCGGATAAGGCGAAGATTTCTCCGCTTATTTCTGCATCTGTAGCTCATAGGGATATTGGGTCCTATAGATATAGGGTTAAGGTGCGTTATTTTTTGTCGCAGTATAATATATTCAGTTCACAAAATGAATTGCGAGTGTTAGTAACTCGGAGTGAGCCTGCGAACATATTTGCCAGGATCTGTTGCGCCGTTCTTCTCCCTTATTGGTTACATGCTTCGGCGAATTCGAATTCTATCCGTAATTGACTTAAGGTTTCATTTCACTTACGTCTAATAATTTGGATTCCTTAGAAGTTGTTTTCAGTTGTTTTATATGTCGTACGCGATTTATAATCGGGCTATTAGCCTTATTACAGTCGATATCAAATATGATATGAGTTAGTCGTCTATTTGAGAGGAAACTTATTGAGCAAGCAATCATATACATTTTAGATGCTGGTCAATATTTGTTTATGTTAAGGGGATACAACTTTATTAGTTCCGTAAGACATGTAATAGCATAGGTGAGTATTGTTGCATATATTTTTAGCACGGATAAAATAACAATTGAATTTTTTTTCAAGTTTTTTTGCGTTTTTGTGAACTTCTTTATGTGTGAATCTTTATTTTGTATAAATAGATGCCTAATTAAAAAAATATACCGATTTGTTAAAAATTTCTAGAAATCACTACGGAACGCAATAACTTGTATCAAGACCTCAGATGTAGCGCTGGCGATTTTTCTTCAAAATCACAGAGTTCTACCACCTTTAAACGTAAAATAAATTTAATTAAATTGGCCCGCTAAAGTTTTGAACTAGCTAACGACGCAAGAAAGTTTCTTACGGGAATAAGACTTCAGCAATCATTACAGGTGTAATTAAAGTAATTTATGAACAACCAAAGCGAACGGGTTTTCTGATTCCTGCTTTATCCCGTTTGAATTGTTGGGAGGGTCCGGGAATAGGGCCTTGGGGAAATTGCCTAAAAGCAATGTCTACTGCTTATCAAAATGTAGTCCAATAAAATGATTATATGTTTAGCAATTGTAAATAAATAAAATTATTCAAATACATTATTAGGTAGATAAATTCAAAACTAAGATTCTCTTTTGAGTTAGTATTGTGTATGCAGTTGTATGTAATAGACTTAATTCTTCACGAATGTTGCGATCATGAGTTGTAACTAATTTGATTTATTGTGGAAAAAATCATTTTATAAAACTTGTTACACTAATTTTTGTTGTTGTTTGCAATATATTTGACGATCTTCACTGAAAATGTTGTAGTACATTGTTATTTCGTCTCTAAACAAGTTACTTCAGCAAATTGATGTAGGAATATTACGTAAGTTGAAGTTACTTTTATTATCTCCCGTAAGCACTTCCCGCCGCACGCCATTTATTTATCGACACGGTGAAAAATAGGTATTTCAGTATCTTCCGATATCTAGTGTTGCGTTATAAGAAATACTTCACGTGTAGGGTTACACGATTTTATAAGAACAGATTGTACCAAGTATATAAATTTGTGACGCTACAAGCATTACTCACATCGTTATTAAATATTTTAAGATCAGTTTTTTATTTAATTAATCGACATCAGAACTAGGTTTCAAAGAAAATTCAACTCAGTAATATGATACTTTATTAGTGCAAATTAATCTGTGATGTATTTCATCGTCATTTGCAGCCATTTACCCCACTTACCATCAAGTGGTCTGCATGCTCGTTTTCTACCAGTTAGAAAAAAATAATAGAAAGAATGTTACTGAAGAATAAAATTCAAAATACCGAGCGTAGTCAGTACCGTTGTAGTCCTACAGAAGTCGCCGCTGGCGCGCAATTAGCGTTTTGAGGGCTTGAGGGCATCTCGTGGCATCTGCAAGGGCACCTTTGAGTGTTTGGCGTTCTCTTTTGTAACAAACGTAACCGTCGCTTTTTTAGATCAAATATTCTGAGACGCCACTTATGGCGGGCGACTTTAACGGTTTTAGGTTTCGCGCGTATCGGTTTTTGTAATATATGAAAGAAATATGAGATATACTTAGTTAAGTAATTTTATTTTGAACACGTTAATTGCGTCGACTAACCTAGAAGTATTGGATGGAATAAAAATGAAATAAGATTTCGTAAAACGTATTGTTATGTTTATACGCAGCGGTGCGGCCGCAATATGTAGAGAATTTTCCTCGTGGCGCCAAAGAATCTTCGTCCCAAAATATTTTCAAGAAAAAGGTAGGTATCATGTAATTAATATTAAAAATCGAACAAATGGTTTTAAGCACAAATAACAAATGGTTTAACCTCAATTTTAATGAAATCCACTAATTTGAATCAGTGGGCAAGTTGATAAAAATGTAATAACCTTACTTATGAAAATTAAGATAGCAAAGTCTATCAAGATCTATCTACCTTTCGTCAAAAGTAGCGCAGTCTTTGGCGTGCAATTAGAGTTTTGAGGGCGCGCTAAGCTCGGCCGCGGACGCAACCGTCGCCACTATAAGGGCATGTTTGAGTGTTGGTCCCCGCTTTTGTGTAACACACGTAAAACGTCGCTTTTTTAGTTAGAAAATTCCGCGAGTCATCACTTTTGCGAAGTTTACTTGCGTCTTTGGTTACACTCTCAGTGACAAAAACGTGGAAAAAAGGTCGTAACCTGTCTTCTTTGTGGATTCGCCATCTTTTTGTTTGATGTCAAATAGCCTCTGGCGCTCATGGCCCTTAGCACTAAACTTCGAATAGTTTAGACTACATATTGTATTCTTTTTTTCATAAGATACATATAGATAGAACTCAAATATATAAAATGCAATTTTTCGGAACTTTTTCCTATCTATAACTGTACATTAAAGTAATAAACAAATCAGCTAAAAAAATATAAATAAATTTTAATACCCGAGTCCTTAGCCACATAAGCGGATTTACACAATATGTTTAGAGCGTAAGCTTTGTTCTTAGATATGTTTAACTTTAGTAAATATGTAATTTTCAGGTCATTCAAAGACTTCGCAATAATGTTTTCTCAATATTAACTTGTGATCCTTGGCATACTTGCTGTATTATATATTATCACTTGTTATAGATATTATCGTTTTATGCGTAAGTATATAGTGATATTCATATGAAGAAAGTCAAGTGAGAGAGACATTTTTTTTCATGTGATATACCTATTGTTTCACTATCTATAAGTAATTTTTATAATAATTATTTTGTGTGTAAATGAATGTAGATATTTAAACATGAAACTACTTGCTCTTAAGTCTTATAAGTTATACCGCATATAAAAATTGTAATAACAATTTACATTATATACAGCGAAAAGTATTGCTGTGCTCCAGACATTTCAGAACAGTGCAGTTTCTCACAGTTTGTAAGTGATATGACGTCACTTTTGGCATCACCCGCTTACCTGAACAGTACCGTAGGCTCAAACCAAAATTACCTAGCAACATCTGGGCATTTTTCGAGTCGGCAGACGAATGAGCAATTTGTCGTTCCATCGCCGGCGTAATGTCGCAAATGGGAGTCACCTCTTGCGACATGCCTCTATACCTAGCGTAAACGCGCGATCTTCTCCCAAATTACTAGATTTAACATGGTAGGTAATGTGAGGCCATTATTATTTTAATGGCAAGTTTAGCCTTTTTTATTGATATGCATAATAATGTAATTCCTTTGGAAGCCGACGTTTGATTATTGATTGTGAAAATAATAAAATTAATAAAATTTGTAGCTTTGCTTTTCAATTTTTTTTAATATGAACTGTATTCTAGTTTTAAGTCAATTTCAACAGTTCTTTTGATATATCTTGTTAAACAAAGAGTTTATCAAGAAAGAAATAAGAAGAATATAACAAAACTTAAAGCTAATAGAAATGAATGTTACATGTAACATGACACATGTCACAAGAGTAAGTGTTGCAAGGATTGACAGACGGAGAATTGATTTAAGTGGGCTTAGTCAACACAGTATTTTTAAAGGCTTCAGTAAGCGGCGAGCCCATCTTGCATCACGTCGTGGCTCTAAAACCACACGCAAAATCTTCATTGAGATTGCACGAAGGTTTCGTAACTGAAGATGAAATTATATTTCATCATCTTTTAGCCACGGGCCCGCCTTGTAACTTAGTGCATATTTTAGCGATCCCTGCTGAGTCAGGATTTTTTTTAATAATTTTAAAAGTGTGATACTAATAATTATTAACGAAAATTATTTTTGCAGTGCAGTTACCTAAAAGAAAAGAGAAATTTACCTTTACAAAGTTTAACTGCCGTTAAAATCAATACTTCCAATTAGATTGAATATAAAACGGGAAGTAACATTTTTCTCATTTATGTTATAAGACATTTTTAACGTACGTACCTACCTATTTTTACGTATTACGCCGTGAAAATAAATCTCAAACGAAAGGAAACAGATGCTAATACCTTTATTATCTGGAGTCGTATTTTCTTGCTCTATTATGATGTAGAGCTTCAGCTCGCAAACTGAAAACGAATCGCCGTCTTGAGACCGCTTCTCTACCCAGAATATTTATGGACTCACCAATTTGTATACCTTAAAGGTTTAGCACCCTACAGCATGTCAGCACGAGTTTCAGATATTTTAAATCTGCCTCTGAGGTACTTGACATGTAAGAGCTTGTTATTGAGAATATTAAAAAAAATTATAAACATCCCAAAGCAAAAAGTTGGGAACTCAATCCATTAAATCGTAAGTTAACAATACCTCAAAAAGTACAGTAAACATTCTGTGACAGAGGATTTATCTTCATTTTAAACATATTTAAATCGATGACCATATTGATCCTCAATGCGTGCCCGACAAACACATTCGCAATACAATCGCCACACCTTACCAAGACGAACTTTATTTCCATAACAGTTCGAGAACCTTCTAAACCGAATTCGCGCCGCTCGATGCGTGGCGCGTGTGGAAAATTTAATTATTGTTCTAGGCGCTGGACATAATTGTTATTCAACTAACGTTTGTCTGGCGATCGGTGACGTCAGCGTGATGTGGACCGACGACCTCGGCTGTTTGTCTAGACTCAGAGGCAAAAAGTTGAGCGCTAAATTCCAATTCAATTACGGAAAAAATTAACCTACCACCAGGATGTGCGACCGGTGTACGCTGTACAGAAAAGTCAATAAAAATCATATTAATAACATAGCTGCGCCTGCGGCTTTGTGTGTTGATTGCGTGATATGCTTTTTTTATTTCAATTATACTTTTAGGATTTATTAATATGAAAAAATACTAACAGCATAAATGACAGCTGAAAATTATTCATTATTCTCTCTACCTGTTCTATCTGATTTGCCACAATATTTCCATTACAACAATACATGTTCAAGTACAGAAAAGAAAACATATCGGATTCTACCACTGTGTGTATGAATCGAATTGTATTTAAAAGGGCAGTTGTTTTAAAGAAAAATACAGATATTATAATTTAATTGCGATATATACAGGAGATTAAACGTTTGCTAATACTCACTACAGATGTTTAAAAAAGAGGCAAAAAAGAACAATTGTTGCGCCGGCGCAGGACTATAATACTTTCGACGACAAAAACTACATTCATTGAACTCTGGCAAACAACTTCCGTATAAGTCCATAGGTACATAACTTTAATTGTCATACTACATGTCTGATATGCATAAACGAAAAAAGTTTTAATGGTGCTCAAAAATAGTATACCTTATATTATTATGTCTGAAAGGAATTTACTATTTTTTGCACTGGGGAGATATCCTTAAAATAATTTGCATCGTGTTTGTATCCTAATTGAACAAAACAAATTATGAATACATACATATTAACACAAAATACGAAACATGTATTGTTGTACGAAGCGCGCACTGATATTACTTAGCATTGTATTATATAAATCGCGTAGTCAAGGTGAGCCGAAAATTTCGACCTTAGATTACAAACATTTGTCTAAACAAAAACAAATGTACGAGCTCTGTTTGCGAGTCACCTTCATTATGTCGGAATAAATTATGGTTCTTTTTAACTTTATTAATGTTCTTACAAAGCAAAGTTTCGCAATCAAAGTAACGTTAATGACTCCTAAAATATCTTCAGAAAGTCCGTGGCGGTTCTATTATCATGTACCTACTTGAGGAAGACGAAATATTACTAATAAATTAGAGACGTCCCGTTTGAAATAAGAGTGAAATCCTAGCGGATGCTATTAATTATATTAACAGCCAGCGCGGCGGTAACGCACGTTTATTGAGATTTCTAATCGGTAACATCAAATGCTACAACATCTTACAAATAAATTAAAATACATCATCATCCTATCAAAACATTTCAAATTTAAAACTACACATCTGTGTACAGTCTTCTAGGAGTACTTATTTATTTATTTAAGCTTTATTTTACCAATATAAAAACTACAAGAGGCGGACTTAATGCTAAAAGCATTCCCTACCAGTCAATCTTAAAGACCAACAAAAATCAGATTCATGAATGAATATTACGATGTATTTTGCGATAAATTATCCGTCAATATAATGACTTAATTACTGAAATCAGACTTTCAGATTTAATTGTTCAACAATATTAAATAATATCGTCTTTTTTGTTTTCAGGTAACGAACGGAGTCACCAGAGCGGCCTTGGTTTTAAATGACCCGAAGCCTGAGCATTAAAATCAAGAATCTTTTTTTTTACAAAAAATATAATATTTTTTAATTGTACAAATTATTACAAGCTTTTAATGTCACTATTTATGTACATATGTCAATCAGCGAATGTCTTAGCTTCAACGATATCATAAAGCATTTTTGAAAATCATTGGAATATCTATCTACCCGCAACCATTTTTTTTCTCAGTCTACCCCTACGTAAATAGGCACAATCAACTTCTTTTGCAACTTCCGTCTCTTACGTCGCTCCGAACCCGCCGAAACAATTCCTACTCACATAATAACAATCTCGCACGTAATTTAATGTAAGAACGAGATATTTATACGAACGAGGTGTGCAAAGCGAAGCAAACACACATAACTCTCGGTTAATAAAGCAAATGGATATTATATACTGTTTGAAGGGTGCCATGGTACCGCTGGCGACATGCAGATGTCACCATTTGTTATTCAGATTCGTGCAGACGCCGTCTCAAACGCACCCTGACATCCCAATGAATATGTAAAAACGATTATGGAAAACTTTTGAATAATACTCATTGGGTATTTTGACGGTTTTATTTGTGCGCTCATTTTCGTGAACAGGATTGTGGATATCGCAGTCACCGGATGTTAAACTAAACATGTTATTTTGTGCGTAGTGTATTTGTCTGTACTGGGCCACGTTTATACAATAAAGGTGGACAAATAAAAAAAACAATCAACATTACTTTACTTAAACCATTGAAAATGTTTAATAAATATATTCTCAAGACATTTCAATATATTTCGGTTTATCTATTTTTTTTTATTAATTACTAGGTAATTAATATGTCTGAACAATTTGATTTCCTAATACATATTTAATGATTAAAAAAGACAGGATCAATCTCAAGCCCTTTATTACTAACTAATATTCTCTTTCGCCTTTTTTACTGTTTATAAATTTGGAATGTAAAACTTGAATAATTGAACCTTATTATGGAATATTGAAAGTCAATTATTCTGCAGAATGTTTGTGTATTTGTCAACTTACTCTCAAAAATTGGTTTCCAGACACTCTTTTTTCGGTAAATGTAGCATGCATGTAGCCATGATGCTCGTCGATAGAACCTACCGAGCTAATTAGTTTATTCCGGTTGAAACATGGTTTTATTACCCCACTTTGACCGAGAATGGGGAGACAAATATGCAAACCAAGTCAGCGGTTCCTTTTTAATCTCGGCCGAAGTCAGAAACGGTGAAGAACTTGACAAATCTACTAAAATGTTAACCTGGAAAGGGTTGAGGTAATTTATTTCGAGCCAAAATATGCTAAAGTTTCGTTCAACGCTACTTTTGCTCATTACGAACAGTAACTAAGTATTTTGGTGATTAAAGTTTGTTTATTTGTGTTTCAAAAGTTCAAATCGCATTTAGACTATACGAGACACGTAATTAAATTTAAACAAATGTCTATAAATTATGAACCAAATATTACTTTCGAGAAAATCGTTTTGGGATATATTGCCGAGTAGCCTAGCTTCCTATAAACATATTGAAAGTAATTATATATTTGCAGCAAAATAAATAACATTAACCACCATTATTTTATATATCGTTCGCGATGCATTTTTAATTACACGAAACCAAAATGAACACGCAATTACTTTGCCAGTGTTTAAATATTAAAACTTAAAGTCAATTATTACAATTTCGGTCGCTCGGCAATGTTTTGATTTTGCGGAATTAAAAAACATTAGTAGCTGAAACTGTCGTTAATTAAACTGATGCGCTATGTAATATGATTGCATAAATTATATTGCATTTAGTCGTGCATGTGTCATGGCAATTACGAGACGGGGTTTCATTGGCCGTCGCGTTAGTCCGGAGATGAGTTATCGTGTTGGATGTTCGATGTCTGAATTTTCTAAAACACACATTTGTACGATGGTTTACTTGCGTCTACATACTAGGATACCGGCGGATTGTAACAATCCGCCGGTATCCTAGTATATCGCAGAAAGAATTTGTGATGTTCTTCTCAGTTTCTGTTAAATACAAAGTTACATTAGTCAATTTGATTGCTTGTTTTATACTTTGCCTTTGGCTGTTATTCGTGTCTATTTAAATGGTGATTGCTTTAAGAATTCGTCAGGAGTAACAAGAGTATTAGGCGTTAAGGTGCTATCTTCACCAAAAGACTATATGAGTTGAGACGAAACAAGTCAAACAAGTAACTATTAACGCTATCCTCAACATTATGACTACAGATAATATCTTCGTATTAAATATTTTCTACATTTTAGGTAAGCTAGCAAAAATATAATCCATATAAACGCTTGAATAAACTCCAATCGAGCTAACAGCAATATTAAATACATCAACATTTTTTGCATTTTTTTCATATACTTTTTTCATTTTGATTGATAAAACAGCCAACTGAATTAGACTCGCTCGGAATCCGCGTAACGGCTAAGCGGGTTTTCATATGCTCAGTAAAAATATTTCATAGATAAATTACATGTATTGTAGAAAACTGAGCACTCGCTATTTCTATATTTTAATAGTAGAAGCGTAATGACGACATCTCGTAATATTTATGATAAGCATTTGCATGAAATTTTATTGCCGTCCTACCGGGATATCTAATTATATTTCTGGGACAACTTTTAGTGCGTACTATGTTCTCTTCATACTACTCGTATATCCAGGATATAATGATCTTCCATGTCAAAATGCTGCATGATTTCAATTAGGTACATAACAGTGTGTATATATTATTTCAAATGCAAAGCAAAGCAAAACTTATATATTATAACTGTATATTCGTCGAATTGTTTTCAATTTAATGGGGGCATTAACTTTAAGAATTTAAGAAAACAAATTTTAAGTTCTTAAATAGGAACCCAAGAATTCAATAAAAGAGGAACAAAAGTGTTAGTACTAACTAGTATAATTATAAAGAAATGAGTGAAAAAAATTGATCTCCATATTTTCTATCTCAGTAGTTATCCAAGAATATTTTTCCGAAGATTCTCATAAGCCTCATTTAACTTTAGTTTCGTTCTGTAACTTACGCGAGCAAACCGTCCAAACTATTGACCCCAGGGCAGCCCGTCGGAACTTCACTCCCAAGAACTATCGTCCTTTGTATCTCCTCCCTTTGATGTTAATCCGAATTGTTTGCTATACGAATTTTTACACAATTTATTAGGGTTCCGTACCTCGAAAGGAAAAAACGGAAAAAAATCAGGTTGACTTAGTTGTCCGTCAATCTGTCAAGACGATTTGAGGTATTAAGCTGAAATTTATATCAATTACTCAGATCCCTTGGAGCTTTGAAAAAATCAAACTAAGCCAACGAACTAAAAAGAAGCCTTTTAAATCGCAATATTCCGCAGATTTTCGATAGTTCAAGGCATTCAAAACATGCAGGATATTTCCCGTGAACTCAGAATCTTTAAATTTGGCACGAAGCAAAGTCTTATAGCTCAGATAAAGAAAAAATAGCGGAAACCGTAAATTTTACGGAACCCTCGGTCCGCGAGTCCGACTCGCACTTGGCCTGTTTTTTTTTAATTAAAACTGCTGATCTTTTCCTGTTGTCACGCGTCTCCGCGGGGTCCTTTTTATTTGCGTCCCCTCACTTCGACGGATGACCGAGCAATTGACGAGATCTTGACCTATTTCTCTTTATCTCGAATTAGTAAGCACATTCTAATTGGAAGATATTCATGCTATTTATATTGAACTAGCCGACCCGGTGCACTTCGTACTGCCTCGGAATCATATCCTTGTCGCCACTCCCGTCCCCGTTCCTCGCTCCCCTCTCGTTCCTGCCCCCGTACCCGTTCCCAACTCCGCTCCCAGCAGGCGACATTTTTACAACTTCTTCAATAGTAATCGTTATACTATATCAGTTAATCGACATAAAACCGTAATGTACTAACCTAACCTTCCTTAGGAATAGCACTATCTTTTATTAAAAACTGTACAAGAATCCGTTCAGAAGATTTTAGAGAAAATCGCGAACAATATATACAGACAGCTTTGTTTTATATTATGTAAGGATAAGGACTTACTTTAACCCTCGATATTATTTTTATCGAATGATAGAGTTGAGCAAAATCGACTAATAGAATGACTTATTCACATTTAACTTATGTAAGAACTGAAATTTTTATATTTATTGTACACATACTCATATTATTTTACTTGTCTCTATTTGAGGCAGTTCTATTAATAACATAGAATGCGAAGTGAAATCTTGTTGAATTGACGTCAATATTTACTAAGATCTTAAAACGTTTATAAACTTAAAAGCATTATGTTCATCTCATGCAATTGTGGACACAAAAGCACACAAACTTACCTAATTAATTTCCGCTACCAACTTCGTTCGCGCAGATTTTATTACTTGGCAATGAGCGGTCATATAATCCTACAGAAAGTGTATGAAAATTAATTAATCCTATGTTCTAAGAGAAAGCAAATGCAGAAGCAGCATCTTTATTTGTCTAAGTACAACCAAATAAATATGATTTTTAATTGTCACTAACTTTAAGGTAAAATATGAAATATGAAATTTAATGCCATATTTTGGTTTGCAGCTCTTTATTAATGAAGATAATTTTATTTTACAAACTATATTGTATTAAAGTATTTTTTTTTACTTTGAATGATCCGTTCCGTTTCGTTGAAAGAATTGTATGTATTAGGTAAACATACAAAACTTCAAAAAATTTAAAAATATTTATTCCCGTTCATCCACAAACAAGTCATAGTTAGTGTTTGAGGGTAATCTGATTTAGTCATAAAATATTTTGGTAACTAAATAAATAATAACTAACTACTGTATGTGAGGATGAAGGAACGATGACCGCCTAAAAATAACATATTATTCATTTTCTTATATTTTTTTGCTGGTAGTAAGGTCCCATTGAGTGACCTGACTGGCTATCCTCAACCAGAGTCTACTACAATAATGACTAAGTAGTACTCCTGAGAGCATATTTTCCCCCCTTCCCAATTCCCAACCCCTTGCGGTGCCTCCGTCGGTGCATCTTTGAGGC
>DWTF01000010.1:0-23274 GCA_018250225.1 Udranomia kikkawai
CAAGCAAAGTTTGTATGGAGGAGAAGTGCCGAGAGTCCATATTCTATGTAATAATACATTAGAAATACATTAAATTAGTAAAAGAAACAATTACGGATACACATATAATGCACGGAACGTCATTTGAATACTGCCAAATAATTAATGCCATTATGTGTAGTCACATTTATTTTCTAATTTAAGCTGATTTTTGTACCGTTTTTACTAAAAGATTCTGAGGCGACACAAAGTGATATAATTTTAAATGTTATTTGATAGATGTGCGCGATATACCTGGAAGTGACTAACCGATGCGATCAAACATCAACAAATGCAATTTAGACATGTTAATTGTCATGGGCATCATGCGAGTCACTTCATCACTTTTGTCTTGCCATTTTTTATCGACTTTTTATCGCCGCGAAAAGGAAACCTACATTGTCATTCTATTTACTTTTCTTGTCTATGGTCTAGTCGCCAGCCTACGATTGATATATTGCTGGATGATTGATAGACGATTGTTTCGGGAACTGACCTGGAATAAAGGTTTGCCGTTTTAATTTTCCGCTATGGAAATGTGAAATATTATGGTAATTTTTATCATACATTTATTCGATTTAGTTGACGACTTATGAAATAGTGTTGAATGTTGTCTGCATATTGTTGAATCTGTGGGGAATTGAGATTTTTTTTCACTAGCTGTATTAATATGAAGGAAAATTAAGAAGATTAATATAAAGAAAAAAAATAGGTCCTTCATGGATGTGAGACATTGATATTGGACCGACATTTGGAAATATGATTTCTATCTCTACCGATTAGGCATACAAGTTATAGCAATGAAATCGTACATAGCTGTATGAAAGTATCTAAAAAATAAAAAATAAAAAAAATAAAATAATGCTTTATTGCCATAATATGAGAGTACAATTGGTTCGTGATACATAATAATAGTATTTTGGGCAAAAGGAGGTGTCTCAGCTAATGCTACCTCAGAATCGGGATTCTGAGAAACGCTGGTTTTCCGTCACCCCCTACTCCCAAAGGTGATGGGCGGGAGAGCTTTGTACAGTTCCCCTATTGCCAGCCTTAGCCATAACAGCGTGTCAAGTGTTTTCCGCGTAAATCCGTCGAATTGCTCTAGAAGCGAGGCTATCGCCGACGTGGCATGTCATAGAAAGAGCTGGCTCCTTCCTTAAGGTTTTCACTATCTTTTAGTGAAAACCGTACACAGATCCATTCAGTAGATTTTGAGAAACACGAACATACATACAGACAGTTTTGTTTTATAATATGTAAAGATAAGGAGCAGCAGGTATCTTGCTAGTTACTATACACTTAATGAACGTCATATACATTTCCATTAGTCATTATTTATAACATTTATTAACTTTCAACGTCCTCAGATTCTCAGGCTTTGGTAGAGCGGAAAATCTCACTCTTTTAACTAGTGTGGTCACGGAAACATACTTAACCGAGGCGTTTCAACTCAATCCTCAGGGGTAGCAACTCAACGCAATATCAACGGTAGTTGACCTAAGAAAGAACTTCGATCCTGTCTACAGATGTCCATGGGCGGCAGTGATCATTTACCAGGTGGACTGCATGCTCGTTTGCTACCACAAAATCATAAAAAAACTTAAAAGCATATCAATGTTGTGAGCACATAAGGCATTCCGTGTTAGTCGTTTAGAATGTTAATAGTCTCTTAGAATGTATAGTCGATTAGTTTGAACTAGAATGCAGCCTCGGTTGATACGTAGGTGGTAGTTGTTAAGAGCTTTGATATATATTTGTTTGTTAAACGATGCTAAACAGCATTATTATAATGTAATAAAATTCAATATTAGTTTTTTTCTATTTAGATTTGAATAGTTACGACTAGATACGCCCTGACACCTAAAATTTGTTAAAATTCCATCGTGTGGTGAACAAGGGATGTGCCATCTCTTTTTATCATACTCAATTGCAAGCTATACTATCTCATCAAAGTGAGTGAGCTCACTCATTTCATGGTGGAAACATTTCGGCGCGGCCGCATTATAGCGAGGTCGTATCTAACTATTAAAATCTTTAGTGTAAATATTAAATATTTTTTAGAATTTGCCTTAAAATTCCACATACATACACAACAAAAACACAAAAGATGGATACAATAGACTACTTATAATGAATTACATTAAGTGGTGAGAATGCAAATTTTTCAAATATTCCTCCTGAAAGCATAATAAAACGTTGCATACTAAACGTGGCCATTGTTTAGCTTATTTTACGATGTTTACAAACCGACAGACTGACTTGTGCGTGACTCTTGTGTATCATTGGAATGACTTCTAGCTTTAGTTTACTTTTCTATGCAAATTGTAATTCGTATAATGAGAATAAGCTACGTGATGCGATGTTCTTGCATGTGTGTGTGTTTGTGTATGTGAATAAATATATATTTTATAAACGATCTATAAATATGTGAAGAATCCGACGTAATTGAGTTAATTTTATTTGCCTAACCAAAAAGTGGTTTAACATAATATCATCTTTAGAATTGAAGTGGCTTATCTCAAAATTTTAAGAAAATGTTTTTAATATGTACGTCGAAAGATTTTTAAACATGTGTTAAAACTAAACACGTTCTACTCTATGGTTAGCAAAATAAATGGTGACATCAAATGCTTATCTTATAGTAGTATCTAGTACTATAATCGATTAACTAAAACACGGTCCATTCGTCAATTACATTTTTGGGGTTTACTAAAAAATACGAATTTTTGATTAAGCCACTTCAATTCTAAAGGTGCGATTATCGTTTTTTGAGAGTACCACCGTACCGCACCAATTTCTGGCTATAACAGCAGAATTACTGCGTTCTCGTTTGCAAAATGTTATATGAGATACACTTTTCCGAGGCATTTAAACTTAGTTCGGGTGTAGCAATTGTATTCGATAAATTCTTGGCTTGATTGCATATTTCCATGAGCGTAAGCAAACTAGCATGCAGTCCACCTGATGATAAGTGCTTACTGCCGCCCAAGGACATCTGTAGTCGTCCCAAATTAGGATCATATTTCTTTCTTACGCCGACTACAAATACGTTGCTACCCCTGAGGACTAAGTTGGAATGCTTTCCTGACCACACTCTTCGACCCAGAACGCAGCAGCACGAACACTGCTGTTATAAGGCAGAATTAGCTGAAGCGGCGGTGCCTCAGGATTCGAACTGTGAAAGGTTTGTACCACACTTGTTGCCATACTCTACTCTTGTTACAAAGTTATTGTGGCTCTGTATAAAACAAAAAAGTATTCACACAGATCACTTGCTACGTGATCTGCTCGGCACCCTGATCCATAAACTGACAAAAACATTGCAAACACGCGCGCAGACGGACAGACAATCTCGCAAATCGTAAACAGCTCCCACATTGTAATTGTCGGATTACCGTAAAACACCTAATTTAGTATTTACATTAACATAGCTCTTATTATACAAGCCGTAAAGGCCATTTTCGAGTAAATTTATCTCTTTGTCTACGAATTGTTCACAGGCTAGTTTTGAATTATATTGTTATAAGAATAGGGTCGTATCTTGCTTGTTGATACGACCCTGTATGCATTTGCGCACAATATTCGTTATTATCTCTTAGGTATAAGGTTCGAATTCTGTAAGCTAGATGCTAAGTTACTGGTCGTAAAGTTTATTGTTGTTTAAAGATGTGTACGACTAATAAATTCAGCAGCTTTTAAAGCTCGGAGCTTTTGCCGAAACCGTCTATTTGCATGCCTTTTATGCATATTTACTGCTAGTAATTAGCTATGTATACGTGTATAGTGTATTTAGGTCTGCGCCGCAAAAATGTTGTACCTAGTCAATTCGTATTGTGGCTATTAAAATGTGTGTGAATATTAGGCATTTGATTTTCGTTAAGTAAGTTACGCATGTTTTCACTAACTTTTTAAAAATACCAAATTTAATTATGTGTCTGTAAGGGAACACCGTGTCCAGTCCACCTGATGGTAAGTGGTTACTGCCGCCCATGGGCATCTGTAGTCAACCTAAGATAGTATCGAAGTTTTTTCTTAGTCAACTACATCGTTGCTACCCCTGAGTACTAAGTTGGAACGCCTCGGTTAAGTATGTCCCCCTGACTACACCCTTCAAACCAGAACACAGCAGCACGAACACTGCTGTTATAGGGCCGAGATTGGTGTGGCGGTGGTGCCTCCGGAGTCGAACCGTAGAGGATTCTATCAACGTTCAATCAGCGGGAATCGCTTGGAATCTGACAATGTCTTATTATTTGCGACGGTGGAAAGATAGTTGAGGTGTCCGGTTACATGGGACGGGCAAACGCGTCCGTTTTAGCGATATTATTATTAAACTAGATTTTACCCACGGTTCCACTCGCGTTACTGTTAAAACTAATCGCATTAATTTCTATCCTTCGGGAATAGTCTTTTTCTGGACGATTGGGTTTCTATAATATTGAAGTAGCAAACTAGCGTGCAGTCCACTTGATGGTAAGTGGTCACTGCCGCCCATCTACCTGTAATCAACTCAAGACATAGCCAAAGTTTTTCTTAGGTGGCCCCTGTAGTCGAACTGCGTCGAAAGAACTGCGTTGCTACCCCTGAGGATTAAGTTGGAATGCCTCGGTTAAGTATGTCTTCCTAACCACGCCGTTTAAATAAGCACACAGAAGCAATGCTGTTATTAGGCAGAAATTATAACAGAAACTCACGTTCGCATTTACAATATTAGGTAGGATTATCTGGAACTTTACTCAGATACTTTCATGGTATATTTTACTAAATACCAAACTTAATGTAATCGTATTTGGTTATAATATGTAGGAAATCTCTAATAGAGATTATTGCAATATGTACGTTATTCCACTAATGCAAAGTCATTGGGAAAAGGTATGCGTAATTATCGAATATTGTCATTATAGTTATTTGAAATATAATGTAGAGTCTCTAAACTCTCTCTCATTATAGTGTTCTGATTATAAGTTTAATTCTGTTCTCATTCCAATACATTATATTGATAGTAAAGTAAAAGCCGTCATCACTAACATTAGGATAATCCTAATTACCTACCTAAATACATATAGGAGTTTAATAGAATAAGGACACGCCTTAATGGAATGCCTAAATCCTGGTGCATGTTTAGCATAAAATGTGCACCGTTTAAGAAAAACTGACCCCTAAGTATTATATAGGTAGATATTTAGGCATCTAGTAGTGTTATAACATACGATGATGTCACATATATATATCAATCCCAATGTATGTATAACTCATTATGCTATTTGAAATTACCCTGTTCAGAAGCGTAAGTTTGCCTAAATTTTTATACTCTTCAAAATAACATACTTCGTTCGAAAATGTGTAGTAAACAGAGAATAGTGTTTATCATACTCAATTACTCAATTCAATGTTATACTATCTCAACTAAACGAGCGAGCTCACTCATTTCATAGTGAAAACTTTTCGGTCAGATTGTAGCGAGGGCATATCTACTATTGAGATACTATTTTAAACCTAGATAGTACTATGCAAAATACTATCTAGGTTTCTTATATAAAGAATAGTAGGTATTTGAGAGGTACTTACCAATTATTTACTTGTAGTATCGTTAACCCTGTGTCTTGTGCTAATTGCTTCTTCTGGTCCTCGGAGGGGTACGGGTGCTGGAACAAAGGAGACATCATAAATAAACCTATTGTTCCACCAGAAACAAAGCTGTCTTCTAACAAAAATAAAGCACTTTTAGATACTATCAAATTGAACCTATTTTATTAATCTTTATCCCAGTGGAGTTTAGAATGAGAAGTAACATTAACATTTTATTTCTTTCAACTAAGATTAATAAGATCAAATGATCCTTCTCGTAATATAAGTGAAAATAAGATTTTTTTCATTTGTAATTTTATTAATTAATACAATGTCAATAAAACAATACAATTAAGTAAATGACAAGGAATAGATAAAATAACATAAGTGAGACAATCAGTGTATCGAATTATTTCTAATATCGAACAACTTCGAATATCAAACAATTTTGAATATCGAATAATTACGGATATCGAAGAACTTGGAAAATATTTGAAGTCAATAAACAAGTTCTAATGTCGAATGATTTCAAATATCGAATAAGTCAACTGCGAATAACCATAGACAATTGTTCCAATCGGATCTCTTACGAACGAGAAGGGAAGCAAGTTTTTTAACTAGCCAAACATGGACGGAGAACACAATTAGTCCCTAATCGAATCAGCTCGGACAACAAAATCGACTAATTAAATCCGATTGCCGGGTTTGCGTCTAATTTAAATAAAACGCCTTTTTAAGCCCGGAAGTGGTATTAAGGTAAGGGGTATCTAAGGGGGTTGGTTGTTCGTTCGTTTGTAATTCACTTTACGATCGTTTCATCCCGATCGTTCTATTAATGGGATTTCGTTAAAAATATATCTGCTTTCGACGACATTGAATAGCGATTTCGCAATATCAATTAATATGAGTAATATCAATTGCAATTACCTATATTAGCGATGGAAAATCTCAAAATCTTTTAAATACCTGACTTTCCACTCCGATTCCTCAATTTAAAATTATCATGATGAGTTAAAAGATAATTTATGATTTAATTATCCCTCAATCATCACAAAAAACACTTTCAGCGACAAATCAAAAATGCGCTACCTACCGACTTGAAAACAAAACGCAACGGAATATTTCAAAAACGGAACATATCAAAGAGTATATTCATACCTCTACGTTCATATTTCAAAAACCCAAAAGGATACACGCGAAGAAAATTATTTAAAGCTGGGAAAAAATAGAAGGCACGGAATACGAGAGTGGTCGGGAGACACGAGTCGCGTAGATCTAATGATATTGGTTTCGCTGGTGAGGGAGCCTCCTCCGAGACCTCGTCTATTTCATCCCGCAGCCGCAGGTAGCAGGTAGGTAGTAAATTATTAACTCGTTCGACTCCCCGGCCGATACCCGCTGTTATGATACGTGACTACTTATCATTTTGCGCGAATCTCGGATCGGGTAAAGCGGATAAAACTACATGACGTGCTGCGTACAAATTCATTATCTTATTGGAATATTTCGCTTAATTTAAGCCGGTTTCTTTGTTTACGTTGAGCCAATAAAGCTGCAGTTTAACGTCTTGTGTGTTTTCGTAAAAAGAGCTTCATTTCGGTACAAGTAGAATGAAGAATTAGATATTATAACGATAGTCTGCCGTCTGGAACTCGAATTCGATATCCGAGTGATTTTTTCTTAATAAATTTCACTAAAATCTCGACAAAAAATCAAACGGGCGTCATATTACACTGAGATATACAAGATCTCCCGAGTACAGTCGTGAGAGTAAATAAATACAAATAAAATAAATAAAAGCTGGCGAGGCGACGAGATGGCCGATAACGCGCCGAAGAAATTGATACGTCATCCGTTACGAGCTGACGCATAACGCGCATTGTGCGCGACTGTACCGCTTCATTATGATTTATAAACACGACCGAGTGTTTTATGTTTGTGTTTTGTAGGTCTCGGGGTATTGTTCGTGTTAACTTCGATATTTCGCGTTTTATCATAGACGGATAGAAACTCTGTGGATACCTTGGGAAGCTAGGTAGATGTATGAAACCTAAACTGCGTATTATCTTGCTGCAGAGAAGCGAGAAGAACAGTAGTATATTTTTTGTAATTTTTGGCACATATGGGCTATGCATTCATCTTGGTCACTGGTACAGCAGGTAGTGAAGTCGTAGAAAAGTTCTACTTATATAGGACTTATTGTCCGTAAAAACTTTCGCGTAGATTCGATAGAATTCCTTAAAAGATCAGCCAGACACGAGTCTAGTTAAAAATTCCGATTTCGTTTGTCCATACGAAATCATATACATACATTTGATTTATTAAGTCACTTTTTATTTCTACAATAAAGCAATACACTGTACGCCCTTTGCATCGTTCAAATCTCAAGTGCGTCATTCGCGTATAAAAATTAACCCTTACTCACCCACCGTTGATCTGTAAGACCCAATAACATTTTCCGGCGTCATAAAAGCGTGCCATAAAACGAAACAACATACGTCGCATCACCGAGGCGTCCTGATGCGCGGGAGTATGTAAATAATATATTCATAGTGAAAATTACACGTAAAAAGATCTTCGCAATCCTATTCTAAGGAAGGGGGAGTGTTATGGGGCGAATTACGTCGTTCCGCGCGTTTTATGCCGGTCTCCGCTCGTAAAGCAATAATCTTTTTGCTGTTATTTTAAAACGGAGTGTCTATAAAATTTGATACTAAATGCCCTCGTGATATATCTCGCGTAAAAACGTCCTTCGTCCTTTTGTTTCTCTCATTAGCGTGAGACGAGGGGGATATGTGAAGGCGCGGTGATAAATTCGGCAGTAATCATAATGAGGGTTAAGTTGTTTGACCTGCCGTAAGCTAGTGGGTCATACAGGTAAGATATATGAAGGTTTTTTCCTGCAGAAAATATACGTCGAAGGTATATTACTTAGGCTACTTTGATATTAATGGTATCTATGGTATGGTATGGTATCTATTGGTGTCTATGACATTATCAATATCATAGATACCTTAAAAAAAAGGCTGACATAATCGGACCAACATTGTTTTAAAGACTAGATAGATCTTAAAATTACTTCTGTCTCCGTTAGTTTAAATCTAAGTGAGGCCTTTTTTGTGTTCTTGACTTTATATTTATAACATTCACAAACCTATCAGTGTGGGACTATGATTTGAAAGCGTCGTTTTTCTATATAATTACATTGAAAAAATTATATGAACTAGTCCATTTTTATAATGTTCATTTTATTATAAAGTGTTCCCTGTCTGTAACATTTCATATTCTTAACATGCAACGTTGCGTAAACATAGCAATTTCAGATCAACGTTGCCTAGTTACGTCGCCGGCTTATTATTGATATTGAAGCGCCTAGTTAACCCATTGTGAGCGTTCGTGGGTGGCGCATAATTGCCATTACCGATGCAATGCGTCACTGTTCGCCGAAGACGCAATATTCCCCTATTGTGCAAGTTTCGGAGCGTTTCACTAAAGTAAACTAATTGTCAGACACACATTAGGGCGGCCGCACAGACGCGATCGCCTGTTTACAACCGATATGTATTTCTGGCCCACCCATTGATCGGATTGCGACTTCATTACCCATGTTTATGAACGACCAAACAATGAATCGAACGATTCACGCTATTTTTCGATCGATTGCCATTACCGAAAATATTTACACTTCACAGATCGATCTTAATTCTAAACATGTGCCGCTGAAGCCAGGAATAGACGGATTCTACAGTGTTTATTATTACAATTGAATGTATTGGGCATTGTTGAATTGCATTAATGCATCCATAATGCATGAAATTCGTTCAAATGGCCACAGGATGTTTAGAGCTGATGTTTATAACTGTTGCTTGAGCGACGTCGGACTAAACTGGGCGAATGAAGCGGTTATGTGACCTGTTTTATTGATTGCTGCGATGGCCGGGGTGGTTTAGACCACCGACGCAGCGTAACCGTTGAATGGATCCCGGAAATTGTTTAAAAATATAATAGATTGAAAAAAAAATATTACATCTACATTTAATCGCCTATACGAAGATAGCGGACATGGGTATATTGTGCTGGACTGTGGAGCTAGTAGCCCACACAGGTTACGAGTTCTTGAAATTTTTAAATAAAATGTTTCCGAATAATAGTGTCAGAATAGATAATTTTCTTTTGCAACCAATTAAAAAGTATGTAGCAGTTATTGATATAAATTTTTTAAACGATGTTATCTTTTTAATAAAATAGAAATGTCATTTACCTAACCGTTGTAGATACTATCTGATTTCGTTAAATTAATAATATTAACCAAATGACACGTCCGTTATTAGTAAAATGACAAAATCAATTTGCATATTCATAAACTGTACACGACTTGTCACTTCAATGGAACGGCGATGTCATTTTTTGTGGCTACTTCACTTCTATGTTTGCTTTGCTTGTTACAAGAATGATAAGTGTCTTTCGATACAGCTTTTTACATTTTGGGAACGGGGCATTGCACTCTTAATATTAGAATTGGTATGCGTACGCCAAAAAAATCCCAAGTTCGCGTCGGTCGATCGGAGCGGATTTTTTACCCCGACTTTTTCGTGGTCAAACCAGACTTGGCGCGTCGGTAATCGAAAAAACATTATCAAAAATTTATGAACCCTATTACGATGATCGCAAAAACTGGAAAATGATAAACTCGACGGCCCTCCGGGTAACGGGACCGCCGCTATATACGACGGGGCTTTTTGTCCGACGACAATTATTTTTAACTACCTTCCCGATCGCGAGTTAGCTGACTTTGTTTGCTTCCAAATGTAACAGTATGTCTTTTTTCTTATCTGCTTTCGGGGTTGCCGATCTTGAGCATTGTGGACAAATTGCAAACCGCTCCTATACGTTTTTATTTTACCATTTCAGACTCACGGGATCTGGTTAAACTGTTTTATGTCTCGCGGTTTTATCCGAAATGTTTGATTTTATTTATTCTTTTTCATTACAAGGGTATTTTTTTACTGAAAGTGTAATTGGGAGATTATGGATAAATATTCTTGTATTTACTAATGTGCAAGCTTCAATCTTTTCTATAACTCTTAGCTTAAGTCTTTACTGAGAAACACTATGTCGAGTGGTGGGTATACCACAATTTCCAACCACTCGACATATTGCATCGATGTTTAACGCTATTAACAATAGGCATCAATTGTAAACCCCTTAACTCCTTTGATCATATTCATTCCTTCTTCTCTGACCATACGATATATGCCACTGTTAATAATCTATATGCCGCTAGTCTATGATGATGGGCATTGAAATAAGCATACGCATTTATAATACCGAAGAACACGATCCTCTACATCTTCATCTGCCACGGCAAGCACGCCGAGGTACGAGGACCTCGTAAACACTATAGAGATATCAAATTTCGAAAGGCAATCCCGTTCCGCTCTCATCCACCCTCGTAAATCACGGCAAGTATTAAAATCACGATTATACCGGGCATAAGTTAGCAATAAATCGAGAATCGAGTACGAAAAAACTCACGAGCGAGCCCCCACGGTACTTCCTCGAAAAATACGCCTTGCGAACTATAAATTTTGTTTTGCTATGGAGGAGAAACAATCCATTTGTTGGCGCGTAAATCTATGGGGTGTTGGAATAGGGATATGTAAATATGCGAAGTAAAAAGAATGCGATGTTGCTTTTAAGCTCTGAATGAAAGTTTTGTGCGTGCCGCGCTCGGCTGGGACGAAACAGCACCGTGGGTATTCGAGGGTTAAGTGCACTTTTGATGGGATATATTGTAACGACCTATAGACTATTTGTGTTTTGACACGATCTTCTTCTAGCGGTGCCGAAAAGAAAATACGTTTTTCTTTTGCTGAGATAAACGAGCCTTCGAGTTTAGTCGAAGAAATTACCGAGATGGCTAGCATAAAAAAATGAAACAATTAGGTAAATTGGTACGGAATTTTCGTACATACCCGCCCCATTCCCAGAAAATTGGTTATGTTAGAAATTAATCTCGCAGCGAGTGCGCACGGAGCGAAGGTGGGAGCTAAGGAAAACACGCGCTAGTTTTGAAACGCGTCGTGGCATGCATAATTTACTGCTCAATCTGAAGCCGTCACGTCTTGCCGGGGAAAAATTTAATCCATCAACTCAAGGTTGAACACCAGAAACTGTTTCGAAAGTTACCCTTGGTTAGGGCGCCGTCGGCAACCGACCAGGGATTTGGCATCACGTCAAGTTATGAAGGGTATCTGTATTGGTAAGTGCTAGTTGCGGTTGCTTCTAAGTAGTGGTATCTTTATTCACTAATGCTAGATACGTTAGGAAAATATTAAACTGGGTTCCTAAATATGCGTGGACGTATATGGGCATCTCCTGGTGGTTTTATATGACGGTGGTGGTGAAATAAAATAAAAATAATACAAAAGAATCAAATAAACATCAACATTTAGTCGCTGTATTTCACTCTCCCGAACAATTCAATTAACAAATTTTAAATAACAAAACAAGATTTATGGGTGAGTCGAGATTGCAATCTGCAAAATTCAACATTAAAATCCACCTACTCACACAACTGGGACGGAGTGAGTCGTTAAGGGCAAAGGGCGACCACAAATAGACGTCAAAAAACTAGGGTCCCGTGCTATGGGGCCTTTACGATCGACCAGGGACGCATAAAGGTACGGAGGTGGTCCTAACCCTATCAATGCGACCAGATGGATGACACTGTCGTGACCCCGCGCGCCTGTATCTCACCGTTTGTTAGACGTGCCTCTTTGTTTATTTACAGCGTAGTTTATGTGCGAACGGGTCACAATGCCGCTTTTTACTTCAACGCAAGAAAACCGTTTCGTTCACGTGACGTAACGCGACAGTAATGTGCGGGTAATGGACGTAAAAACGTGTTGTTCAAACGATAAAAATACGTATCAATATTCTGGAGTGCATAATGAATGCGTATAATTAATTAATTGCATTCGTGAAATGCTGGTTACACGACAGGTTTTCCCTTGTTCGAGATAAAAACAATGGTACGCCGTCATTTCAATGTTGAAAACGCAGTAAAAGTAACTCGTTAAGTTTTATAGCGCTACAATAAGATGCGTTTGAATGAACATAGATATAGCGTTTCCTAAATGCGCCGATGTTTTTGCACATTATACTTAATTATGTGAAATAACCGCACGTTCATTATTTTTACGCACAGTTAAATTACACATAGTAAAAATAATGTTTCCTCTACAAAGAATTGTTATTTATCGGCGTTGAGCACAATATACGTAGGTACTCTTAAAAATTAAAACGAATATCAACACGATTCAAGTTAGAAAATTCGGGGAAAAATTGAGCGTCGGAATAATTGAAAGTAATTCAAGTGGACATCTGTCAATACGGCCACATTTTTACCGAATTCCGATAAAGAATTCAGCGGTCAATACGACCCACCTCGACAGGATAGTGTTAAATTATGCAAATCCGTAATGGACAGAACGTCCGCGTTTTTTGCGCGACCGAAATAGTTTTTTAACCCTTCTGTGGCGAATAATTTTTGGAATTGTTTTTTGTAAGACTTTTATTGCCAAATGTCGCCCGTAACGGTGAACTGTCAGGCGAATTAATTAAAAACTCGAATTAGTTGACCGAGTGGAAAATTTTAACGGTTTAATTTTTATTCGCAGTTTCGATTCTGCTTTTTCTGTATAGTATCATGTGCTTTTTGTGTATATTAGTCCAATTAGATACATTTAAAATAACATGGGTGCGCTGTTTAAAATTTTTGAATATTTAAGCACCAGTACTTAATTACATCTAATAACAATTTGCCCCTGAATAAAGGTAGATAGGATGAAACATTAGACTCAACATAACTTTTTAACACCACACAAAGCGTAATCGATAACGTACAACAACCACAATTCGAAATTCGAATGCCGCCAACTTGTGAATGCGAACGCAATTTTCGCGAACAGTCAACACGAACGGACCAATGGGAGCGCTCGAACGATTCTCACCCGTGAATCGACCAATAGAGACAATGGCATAGACGTCAAACGATACTAATCTGCGGAGCCGGACGCGCTGACGCCGGAAGCCGCTGCTGGCTGGGAAATGAGATACTCCGCACGCCCATGTCAACCTGGTGCCTTTGATGGAATTGGGCCGACGTCACATCCTGAAGGTCGGCCGTGGACGCGATGTGTGTCGAAGACGACCGCCCGTTTATCTCTTCCTGGTGATTGTGACAATTTGTGGAATAGACGCCAGTGTCAGGTGGATCGGTCGTGTCGGTTTCACGGTGGACATAGATTACTCCAAACTAGACTAGTAGTTCCTAGGACTATTATGCTGTAAACTTTGACGAATCGCTTCCAACGTCCATTGATCACTATCACCTAAAATCAGGAAGAGATAAAACAACAGCGGCAACGAGATCGCACACAAAAAACCTACCCTCCTTCCGACAAACATCCCCGTACACACTTTTTAGCGTGGAAACAATACGGCATGGAGTAACCAGAAGAGGCCGATGAATATGTAGTTACTTATAAACTTTGCATATCGATCGATACATCAAAGACGGACATCTGCGGCCGGCGCGGGCGGCGCGCTCAAACGGCGCGATGCGAGCAAAAAGGCGGTATTCATGAGCTCGGTGGAAACGGATGCTGGGCCAGGGATGGCGAGGCCCCCGCCGTATGCTGCTATCTTGCTGTTCATGCTACTGCTTGACATTACAAAAACATTTCGTCACGCGAAACTCTTTTGTCCAATAAGGCTAACCAGTAAAATAGTTTCTTGAAGTACCCTCGTCAATATCCCCCGACAATGTGAAACTGCGTTCTATAGCCAGCTAGTACTTAACCATAAAGTTATTACCGAACAATAAAAATAGGTATGTCCCTAAAAAAAGTTCTTCGTTTAGTCTATGATATGATTTTTTTAATGTTCTCCTTCCAGTACCTAATAATAGTAATCTTTAAAGCTGCCTTTTGGAATCTTCATCTTCGAATCTGCGATTTACCCAGCAGTGATGGGGTTTGTTGCAGCCCTAACTGTCAATTTAGGTCGCTTTGCATACGGCTTGCGACGAGGGCTCGCAGCCATTGTGTCTCCGGTTGACGTTGAGACAACTGCGCTGATTTGCCGAGATTCGTCGGAATAGCTTCGTATGAAACGTTGCTTTGCGGACTTGCTTGCACACACTGCCGTCTTATAAACCCTTGAAGAAAACGCAAAATGTTCTGTGACCTTCGCTTAACCCCTCAATTCTAAATTTAACGCTATAAAGACCACAAACTCGACGAAGCCTTAACACTTCATATCTTCATCCAACTAGGTCATCCTCTAGGTCAGCTTACACACCAACAAAAAGAAAGCAGATCACAACAATATCCGAACGCAACCGCCAGCCGAGGTGAAATAAAGCCGCGCGCACACAGATAACTCACGCGCGACGTACATACGTAACGCGCGATGATTTACGTCGCGTCGATACGTGGCAGATATGGAATTTGTCAAGCGGCGATACCGCCTGTTTATGCGCGGACGTGTCCGCGCTAGCGCGTTTCCGAACGCAACGTTTGTCGATGCCACAGATAATGCACGGCTTTGTCTATGGTCTCGCTGTTTGATGTAGCGGCGTGTTCGAATTGTTGTACCAGATACCTAATAGTATAAAATTATATGTATAATAGCACAGATTAAACTGTTACATCAAGTCGGTCGTCGAAGCGAGCAAGTATAAGACGATAAAAAGAATATGTGCTAACATATTCTTTTTATCGTATCGTAGGCTTAGAAGTTCCCCTAAACCAACGTTTCAATTTACATAAGTAAAACGAGAACATCGTTTTATGGTATCAAAATTATGTATCTGTGAATGTTATCTCATTCAGTCAGTTAGACTTACACACGCGCGGACAGATTGTTAACCAGTAGATTATGATAAAAAGTATTACAGAATAAACATCTCAACGGTTGTATCTCCCTTTTCACCAAGTATAGGAAAATCCTAAGCATACATGCTTATATTTAGAAGAGAAAGTATAACAACGGAACTGTAAAGAGCAAGTTTATGGAAGAAAAATAAATATAGGTATCTTCTCGATAAAACATAAGTTAACAATATGTAGAATCCACGATATAATATACTTTAATATATTCTAGTATATTGTTATTAAAAGTCCAGGCCATTGTGTTTGAAAGCAAGTGCTATCTGCATAAATGTGTTCGTCATCCTGCATGTGGCTCCTGCCTGCATCAGTGCATACACCAGATTGCAGTGTAATCCATACTTGACTGATACATTGACCATCGCTGCTCTGCTGGTGTGTTTTATACTCTCTGTGTTGTTTTAAAATGTCTTACCTACTAGTTTAAAACTTTTAAGTGACCTAGTTGAAACTTTGAGTTTTAAAAAGTGATCGCACGATGTATCGTAGGCAAAGTCTTAGAATGAGGCAGATCACGGGTTCCAATTTATTTTATTGAAATGAACCCCCTGCTAACACAAATCTGAACTTAGTGGAAAGGGTAAAAACAGCTAGTATTCACATCCAACTCAACTTACGAGAGACAAGACGTCATAATAGATTAACTTATGGTCGCAGTGAACCTATAGGATTGGCCCTACCTCCATCCCTCCCCAAATACAAATACAGAAGTATTCACATAGAAAGGTAATAGTTCGAAGAATCTTTTACTAACTCTACCTTTCTCCTTACTTATGTTCTTCTTGTGTTAGGTAATCTCATATCCAAAGAGAACGCGTACATCAATTCCTTTCTCTGTGACACCTAATTGACAATATAACAGTCGCTGATAAATCATCTCATTCAATTCATTTTCAGTGTCCATTTAGGCGAGGCAAGCCGTGAAAACACCTAATGAAACATACATACAGCGCACACTAACAGAATTTAAAACCGTGCACTCGATAATAACAGCGATAACCGATCTGATTGGATGTTAAATCGAAAATATTGCATTTATTCCGAATGGATACACTGCTATTTTATAATTTATACGCCCGGAGCGCTAATCAGTGTCCGACGCACGCGGGAATCCGATTAACTAAAATAATTTTCAGTTCAACTCATTTCTCTACTATGGATAGGTATTACCTAAATATATTGATTATATTTTCCAATCAACGAATTACGTGAATCTGGATGATGTAGGTTATGTTGTACAAAATACGAAGGCTTAACAAAAGCTATGTTGTTTTTTACTTTTGATGACTGACTTGATTGACTTTTGTTGTGTTGGTTCTTCTACTTTACAAAGGTATTCTTTACTATTGAAGTGACAATTCAATAAATATTATGAATCTTTTAACATTTTAAATACATTTTACTATGTGTAAAAACATGTTCCTTGCGTCCTAAGAGTCAAAACCAAAATCGATTTCCTTTGCCTAATGACGCCGACACAAATGTACGTGCCGTTCCCAAACTTATCCATCGAGGAACTAACATCCCCAATCCCAAATCCTTGTAATGATCCCGGAACAGTTGACCTTTGCCGTCGAGGAACATCGACACGCGGTCACGTGCGAGGGCGGGCGCTCCGCCCCGGCCTCGGGCTGCGCTGACGACACAGCTTTGGCGGGCCCTACCGGTTGTTTCACGCCTCAGCAACAAGCCTTGTCTGGGAAACGAGTGATCGCCGTCAACTCGAACTAATAACAGGCAATTGATTCAGGGGCATTATTTGTTTTGTTTTGTCTCAGTATGAACAGCAATTCCTTGACATTACACACGCCTTTGTTCACAATCGAACCAATTCGAATCAATCTAATTCTAAACGTTGACAATTTTTCATATTTAAAACATTTCATTATAACGAAGAAACAATGAGCAAGTATGATTCCAACAAATAATCTATAATATGACATATATTGTATAGATGTTGATGATGTTTAAATAAATTGCAATAAAGACACTTGAATTTCTAAGATGATTTTTACCTATGATAAAGGGTAGATTTGTACTTCCTCCTCATGTACCTAATGGCCCTTCACTATGAAGACATTATCACGGAATGGAAGGGAAACAGCACGACAACAAACGGAAATCTCAGAGAACATTGCACGTTGACACCATTGAACAAGACAGCGGAGCCCTGACCTCTGGGTACGATGTACCTTGGTCCGTAATACCTCGTCCCTTTAAAATACTGACACAAAATAAATCTTGTTTTGACAGAAAAAACTATAGATTGCTATTCCGGTTGCTTAGTTCTCAGAATTACGATTTGTTGGATTCCTGATCATGGACCAGCGATTTGTGCAGCCTTCTAGGTGTCTTACTGTTATTTAGTTAACGGGTTAACGAGGTAACGATTATTGAGACCAGAGTAGAAACCTATACGAGTATATCAACCTTGGTCACATGTCTACCGGACCAGGAAAGCCATCTTACAGTCTTGGTTAAAATTAGACTTGATCTGTTCCACACTGGTGTCATATAGCTCATTAGCCAAATTTTCTGGGTGTCTAGTCTGTAACCTGGGTTACTGTTATTCTGTCACTATGTACCTAACTAACTACGGAAGTAGAACAAAAAAAGGCGCCAATCAACGCCTGACTCGACCTGACCTCTCTAGAGAAGTCGGAATCGGAGAATTTACCGCTTGTCCGGGCCGAGTGCGCGGCGACACCCGATAAATCACCGGACCCATTGGCATGGGTCTGAGCGGGGATTAGTAATGGTTCCCGATCCCTGGGTGCATTCGTAATAGTGATAACAGTGCGATTTCGGTTTTTAGATAGCCGTGCTGTGGATAAGATGGTGCTTACTTTCACTTAAGATGCGAATGACGGAATGTACGGGTAGAAAGATGGATCTGAAAGTATTCGTCTAGCTTTCAATTTTTATTTCCTGTCTGTAATTTATTGTATTCAAACAACATCGAATTTAAAAAAGGGTGTACCCACTACAAATAAAATTAATAATCAAGCACAGTTTCTAACTTTAACAGGGTTGCAATAAAAAAACGGTTTCCACCTCATTATTTGCGAACTTAAATTGCTATAATTAAATCCGAATCATGAATGGTTGTAGCGAGCACCCCAATTACAAAGCACGAGCGGGCCAAAGACGTTTTTTCTAATGTCTTCCCACGCACAATGTTCCAGTGTAATTATAGGTTCAACTCGGTAATAACACATCGGCTCAATAAAATTGTATATCATTCGGTGTTTCCCCGGCGCGTCGGTTGATTAGAGCGGCCATCTTGTGGGCGGGCACACCCGAAGGCGACACGATCCCGGTTCTATTCTCAAAAATAACACTAATCGCACAAATCGAGCACGCGCGCCAACTTCGAACGTGTGTTTTTCAAATTGGGAGCGTCCTTTACCGTTATTACGGGGCGGGGATTTGACTACTGTCACTTTTGACAGTTGTGATTGACGTTCATAAATACGCCAAGTGCGAGCTTGTTACGTTCGTTCGGAAACGTAAGAAACGTTTTTATTAAGTAAGAGCTTTCGATGTCACCGCCGCTTGGAGGAATTGTGACGAATCTGACATCAAATGCGCAAGTTTTAGAGTAGATATTTGTGCGGCTTGTATCGGCTCTCGGTGGTATAATATTAATTAACTGAGGGCCTTGTCGAGCTGGTAGATGAGTGCATATTGAAACGTCAAAAATCAGTGTTTCTTTTACTTCTCATTTTCGGCCTGTTCCAATATCCTCCATGTCAAGAGCGAGATAGACAGCATCGGTGGGCTACTCGCGGGTTTTCCGAAACGAAATAGAAAACCGCCTGTTTTCCAGGAAATAGACGCCAAATGGGAATTTTCAATCTCGCTTTTGGTTTTGAAATGGCATTTGAAAAGCTCGTATGCTGATTTTGTCCATTATACCTATATGGTTTTTGTTTTAAATTTCCTTTAGTTTGTTTCATTTTTTAATTTCAACACGCTGTTCCCTAGCAAAATACAGTATTTTTTGCTGTCATTGCTATACATATTCATAATCGTTTCTATTCTATAATGTCTGCATTCACAGCGAATTCACAAAGTAGGTCTCACATAAAGATGGCAGACACAAAGTGCAAGGAGCGTCTTTTCCATTTTCTGAGTGCAAGGAAACTATTGACTTCACTATCTTATGAATTTTAAACGCCCTCGCAGCCCACAACATTCGCATGCGAGCGCGATATTAAATTTCTAATGTTAATATGTAGCACATTAGAATCTGGCTCGCAGACTGCATATCAGCATACCGATGCGTATAAAAAGTTTAATCCAAGAAACGAACGGGGAATCACTCATTCATATTCATAGTGGTGGAACGGAGAGGCTTTCACGAAAATGGCTCCGTGTCTAGCTAGGAACAGGATGAGATGCATGAATATTAACACGAAGCTGGTACCAGGGCGCCATAACTATATTAGAGATGCTAGCGTACACCGCATGCCAACGGTAGGGGCACGTTTGAAGTTGCGCCGAGCAACGTTCTGAAATTTGACATTTTGACAGCTCTCCGACGGCGGCTGCCTTCTCTCCTATCCCCCTCCCTCCGATACCCGCACCAGCCTTTTATCTCTCTCGTACGTACATCGTAGGCAAGACTCCCGTTTCTGCTACGTCTGACTTCTGATGTGAATTGTTAATGCATCGGTAATTGATATTATAATTCTGATAGCCATTTTGCCGTAATGGCGGCGGCTTTTAGTTTAAGAGCTGCGGTCTATAACGGTGTGTGTTATGACATTTGATACTTTTGCCCCTTTTAGGAATCTTTTCGTTTACTGTTATGCGAACGAGGTTTCACTTACAATAGGCATGAGATTTCTAATCCCTACTTTTGTTCCGTCTTAGGCGATAGTTGTATTTTATATTAAATTTCCATATCCACCGTATACACGATGTTTCAATGGCATGCAACATGCATGTCATTCGAGTAAGGTCGTTGGAAACTTCACATAAGCAAGGCCAAGAAACCCGTACTACAAGAACTAAACTTACAAACAAATACATGGGAGAAACCGGCTCGGTTCAAATCGAATCAAATTGGAACCAAAACGCAAGCAACAAGTCACAGCGTCACCAATCTTGGTACTCGTAGTTGCAAAATGATGCTGTCACCTGTCAGCTCGAGCATCGTTTTAAAAGAAGCGACGCCGCGCCGATGGAAACTTCGGCAAATTCGGCCGACCGACGACGTCAGAACACGTGCTGACTAATCACTGTCTGGTCTAGCCAGGAAATAAAAGCTGACGACAAAAAACGACGCGACAGCACTGTCAATCGCGTATCTGCGACGACGGAGCGACGCGCCGGTAAAAAGTGAACGAGGACCATAATAAAAACAGAATTTAAAGCCGAAAATTGCACGTAGCCCAATAATGTGAGCTACCCGAATTCGCTATTTAGTGGAGCACGGAAATTTGAGACGTTTGAATGGAAAGCGAAGTCATTGTTCCACTGGGGGCCGGAAAATGTTCTGTGAAACGTAGTAGCCGGAATATTATCATGCTGTGGTGTTTCTATAGCTAGTAATGGCCCGGTGAACGGTGGAATGGCAATTTTTAACAAAATACTCAAACTTAAACGACACGCACGATCCAAACTTCAGAACTTATACCAAGTTTGCCAAAACGCCACCAAATATGCGGCAGGTTGCGCATATAATTGAAACGTTTGTCGCTACAAACGAAATATAAACAATGGTGCAGTTTCGCAACACGGCCAAAGCCATGAAAGCATTCCCAAAATTCATTTTTGAACGAACAAAACAGTTTAAAGTGTGTCGAGGTTTTATTTAGCGGGAGATATCGCGCGCGCTGCGTAAACATCAAATTTTATTGACATTCGCGCGGCGTGCTGCGTTTTTTTTGTGCAATGCACTGTATTTTGTTTTTCGACAACTCTTTTGCGTTTCGTTTTTGTCGATGCATTGACAGAATTCATTAAAACACTTATTAATTCTTTGGCCGTGACGATAAATTGTTTTATCTTTTTTTGTTAAAAAAATGGAGAACGCGAAAACAAAAAGTTGGCAACAACGGGCAGAATTCGACAAGCGTCTTGAATTTAGCGATATCAAAGCGCTGGCTGCGGACAGCGCGTCTGAACGTTTGTAACACAAAGGTCGGAGTAACAAAGCGAGCCTCGAGGCGGGCGCATGTTAAGAACGCGCCTAATCAAACGAACCAAGTCCCGTTTCCACTTTGTTCGTAGTTTCTTTGAAGTTTCTCCGTTGATATGATCCCCTGGTACCTGTGACGCGGCGGCGCTGAAGTAACAGCAAAACTCGGTTTGTTTATCAAATCACGACTTCGCTCGGGGCCGCGTCTACTTCAAACACGTTTGAATAGCAAAGAATGTCTTCATAAACAATACCAACTATGAATTTCAATATATCATGAATATAATATTTATAAGAAGATTCTGTATATCTGAAATACTCGCTTTCAAATACTCCTCACTCCGTTCTCAATGTCCTTTATGTGTGTAACTATCTTAATTACGTACACATATTTTCCTATTACATCCTCTACTTAGCTAATGTTGCTTAGCTTAACTTCTCCTTCTCCTTCCTCCTCCTTTACATCCTTCTGTTTTTCTCATCATAAATACTAAGAGTCCTTTCTAATAGACCTCGTTGTAGGCCGTCTACCCAATAGGCAATGTCCTGATCATCCTATACAACATGAGGATTACATTTTAGCCTTTATATCATCATCATCAACCTTCATTATCATTCATCTTCATCTTTCTTTATCAGCTCCTACAATATACCCGAACCTAGTTCCAGCGGAGCTAATTCTCCCAATTCTCCTAACTTGACTACTTAAGCGTATCTATTCCTACTAGCCTATCTAGCTAGTAGGAATCCAGAGATAAAAGCGTATCCTCGCCAGTGTCATGTAAATACTTCGAAGGGAGCCTCGGCTCGAGCGCCGATTGGCTGATCGCCAGCTCCGCTTGATTGGATCTTCTTGTCTTCTCGCAACGTGAAACTACAGCAAAGAACTTAGACAATGCAAAAGTAAGCTAGTAATTTGATATAGCACTTAGTGGTAATAAATGTGATGGAAATACGAGTATGTATGCACAAGAATAATAGGAATTCTGGAGAAGTCATCAAAGGTTTCACCAAACATAGCTTATCATCAAAATACTTTTCAGTTATTAAGCTCGTCTCCTCTCACATTTGGTAGGTCAACTAGGATTGTGACCACACCGTACCACGCAGATGAAACCCATCGCTATAAACTTCAAACACCTATCAGTTTTGTGTTTTAGGTTAGGTATGTAACATTGACACAATTACCAGTCTCCCACTTTGAAGGAGATTTGAAATTCGTTTCATCATGTCACAACGCCTAAGGAGACAGAAAGTGTTAGGATAAGATTTCTACACTCCTGTAGCACGTGCTTTACATAAACAGCAAGCAACTCACTACTTACAAAGTAATCCAATTAACTACAGAACTAACCATAAGCCAGCGACTAGGACCGGGCGGCCATAACTCTGATTAGGTCCGTTCGATTGCGACATAAGGCCCGCAGCACACGCCCGTATCGTGACGGGTCAATTCTGATAGTATCGTGTGTGTTGTGGTACTTTCGCGAAATATTATGGATACAGGATGTTTTTTTGACGTGACAACGTCTTAAATTAGGTTGCGGCTGGGAGTCACTTATGAAAAAGTGTTCCGCCCGGTAA
>DWTF01000011.1:0-23181 GCA_018250225.1 Udranomia kikkawai
GATTGATGTTCTTTCTTAGGTCAACTACAAATGTGTTGCTACCCCTGAGGACTAAGTTGAAACATCTCGGTTAAGTAATGTCTCCCTGACCATACCCTGCAAAACCAGAATACAGCAGCTGCTGTTATAAGGCAGAAATAGGTTAGGCGGTGCCTCCGGAGTCGAACCGTAAAGGTTCTACCACCTTCACAAAACCTTCAAAAGTATGAAATATAAATTAAATTATTGACATAAATCAAATCCTGCTGTGTTTCTTACCGGACCTTCTCAATGAGTAGGTAGTTTTATGTATAGAATGTAATTTATAATATCATCACTGTTGATTCCAGGAATGCGGCTATGGCTGGTCGCACTGGCGCTGCAAGCCTCGCTCGCTGCCGTCAGCTGCGCCAAGCACCACCGCCGCTCTATGGCGAATCAGGCGGTAATTATCTATGCATATTTCCATACTAAATATAATTTGCTAAACCCAGGGACATACAGTACTTTTTGACCCAAAAAAGAAGTGGAAACTAGTTTATACTTATTAATCACGTTACAGGAATCAGTCCATCCTATTCGAAATATTTTTGTCATTTATCGACATCTGGAAACCGTTATTTGCGAGCTAATGTAAGTTACATTAAGACTTACATATTAGAAGACACTTTGAATGAACGTCTTTTTTTTAGTTGTTCATCTTTTATTCTTTTGTTCATTTGCAGGCCTTACCATTATCAAAAGGCGGTTGGAGACCCGTCGTCGGTTCCAGTGGACTTCTATATGGATCACTAGGGACTGCACCACTACATGCTCCGTCGTATAAGCTGCCAGTTCTCGACCTATATCCGTCATCAGCGCGTCCGATTGCCGCAAGAGACGCGACAAAACTGACCTCAATAGCGCAATCTTATCGGCCAACTACCCTCCGAACCATTCCCTCCCCCGCACCCACCCCCGCAAACCAGCCCATCAACTCCTACCTCAACCCCTTTGCCCTCCCTAACAACGGCCTCACACATTACAAATTCGTCCAGAACTTCCCAGTGGAAAGCGTCCTCATCCGAAATCCCCACAACCCATTCGCTGCTCGTCCAATCATCCAAAAGTACCAAACGAAACCAAAGCAGCAATTCCAAAACAACGTGTACCAGCAATTGACTAACATCCAACCGATCCAGTTCGGCCAGTATCCTACGTCGAAGCCCTTGGATATATTTGGAAACCCCGTCGAGGTTTACGCGAGGCCGGAAGCGGCGAAACGCCCACAATCGGCCGACACCGAAATCTTCAAGCCCGAAGTGTACAAGCTGCCTGACAACGATGTAGCTCCTCAATCTGTGAGCCAACAGGTTAAGACGGCTCAGCAACAGACGTACGGTGGAACACCAAAGTTCGCTGTTAACCCTTACGCGAATTACGCGTTCCAAGATTCCATACCGAACTTCCAACAATTTCCACCGAGTATATTAGGTAAAAGTGTTTTTAAATTATTTAAATTTTTACCGCTTTCTTAACAGTTTCTTATAGTATTTTTGTACCAATGAGTCATACAGTCAGACAGATTAACATACGAAATGTTGAATAATATTCGTAATACTAACATGCCCTTTTTATTTTTACAGGCACGTTTGGATCATTTGGAGTCCAGTCAGTAAAAGGAAGAGATCCTTTATACCCATCGACCAAAACTACATATTTACCACCGCAACCAACAAAACAGACAATATTTAATTCATTTAGCTACACCCCTAACTTCAAGTCCACTCCAACTTTATTCGCAACCACCACACCAAAGTTACTGACGACACCTAACCAATTTGTCTTCGGATCCACATTAAACGATCTCAGAACTGTTCCAACTCCTCAAACAAAAGCAACCTCACCACCTAAGTTAGATCCCAACGTGACCAAAGGACCGTTCAAACCTAGCCCACAGGATCCGTTTGTTAAGAACATCCATAATTTAGATTACAACAAAATCACCACTTATAACCCACCCATTGTACAATCGACTACAGAACCAAACACGTACTATCATGATTACGATCAATATCCTGGCCAGCAGAATTATAACAGCAAACCAATAGTTGATTATAGATATGAAATTAAAAACCACAAGGTAAATGACAATATCGGACTTAACCAACAGGTTTCCCATCAGTATGCCAGTCCTCCTCAAAGTAGTTTGCAAGTAGAGGACGCAAACAATTACTCACCCTACAAATCTACGTACGAAGTTACTGAGAATGAAAGTGATGATATCATTACACATTCCTCTGCTGGTGCGTGGGCAGTTACTCCTCTTTCAAACAACAATCAGAAATCAACAGAAGAATCTGTTACAAAGCAGGTTAACGGTGAAACTAGTTTTGGCAGAACTACAACGCCAATTCCTGAACTTCCCGAAGAATATGCTATCGTAACTGAGACCGAGAAGGGCTATGAAAATTCTTTAAATTATGATGGTCAAGTTGAATCGCAAAGCAGGCGACCTCTAGGAGACGATTTTGAACCAATAGGTAAACACAAACTGAAAGACTACTATTACAGGGTATCAACGCCCTCATATGGCGATCATTCAGCTCCAAGACGGACAAAGAAACCAGCTGAAGCTTCTAGAGTGACGCAAAAAGAAGTTACTACCACAACCGTAAGCTCCAATAAAGAAGTTAATGAATTGGCTGCAGAAGTTCTACCTACACTGCCACCAAATAAACATTTTAAACGGCCCAGTACTCCGGAACCCTTAGATAAAGATAGGATACGTAAAAGGAATAAAATTAGGCGACGAAGACCGCCAGTAGCTAATGCCAACCGCTTCAGGGAGGAAAACAATACACGAAGAAATGTTCAGTCATCTACAGAGGAACCACCTGTAACCACAGACCAAGAAGAAATCCATACAATTAGACCCCGAGTCAGACCTTCAAAGAGTAGAACTGATTCTAGCTTGACAACGCCGACTATCACAACTGATTTAACTACAAGCGCCTTACCAACAATCTCACCCACAACACCCACCGTTGTTAAAAAGAAGACCAGCCAACGTAAACCTTTAACGACTACTTCAGAAAAACTTGAAATTACAACACAGTCTTCTAGGGATGACGATATAAACAAAGACTCGCCTATTATGAAAATAGCAACACGCCCACAATCAACAAGAAACACCTATGATGTAAAATCTAGTGAAGTACCTGATTATAGTCATAAGCAAGACGAAAAAGACACACCGACTAGTGATGTATCTGTTAGTTTAAGTGACACACTTAAATCAACCTCAGAAGCACTTAAAGACTTCTCGTTCCATAGAGATGTTCGACCAGTAGAAATAACTACAGCGGAATCGGTGCGAGATGTTAACGAATATAACAACGATGGCACAACTACCGCACGCACAGAAACATCGCGAAACACAGTAAAATCCCAGAGACCAAGAATCAAAAATAAATATGATCGTCCCAGATTTAGCGTTAAAGATTACAGAAATCGACTAAGTTCTACAACAAGCACTACGGAAACCCCTGTTGAAGCTGCTAAAGTGAGATTCCCGCAAAGGAAAGTTCCGTACAGCGAAGACGTATATAGCACTGAAAACGAGAATAATACAGAAAGAAAAAGGTTCACGCCAAAGGATCCGAGATACAAAATTAATAGAACTGAAAACAGCGACTTAACGGAAAATGTACAATCCACGAAACAACCCGGAAGACAAAGGCAAACCACAGTAGAAACTGAGAGCAGCACACAGAAAATATCATCGAGAATCCGGAACGGACAACGCAGACCGCGCCCGACGGAGGAAACCATCGATACTTCGAGCCCGACGACAGTTTACAACAAACGACCCCTAAGAAAGAAGATCAAGGATTCCGAAATAGGAGAATCTGTGCAGGACATCGCTGTAACCGAAACCACGGCCAACCATGACCACAAAAGCGACATCACCTCAGAGAGGTCGAGATCGGAGAGCGCTATCATGAAGATAGCGGACAAGAAACATCAGGATCATCTGGAACATATCTTCGAGCACTCGAAACGTGTTTCAGACCTAACACTAGCAGCGAGCAAGGATTACAACACGCCGGGCATGTTCAAAACAGTGTCCGCGAACAGTAGACGAATACCGAACTATTTCACGATAGCCACAGACGACCCCATCCTGCCGATAGAGGCATTCTTCCCGCAACTGAACCAAAAGAAGGAAGCCTAGTTCCTAGTAGGATCAAAGATGTATGTGTCTAGCGCCAAGGAATAAACGAACCCCGAAAATTAAGGGAACTAGCAATTCAAATTTGATATTTAAATCTTGATATCTTGAACCTCGTTTAGACATATCACATCTTTGTAGTTTAAACCCCAAAACCAAATCTTTTCTACTGCCAAAGCGACATTTCTATTCTGAGAATCGATGTTGGAGTTAGTAGCCAGTCTTGTTTCTTCGGAATGGGTATAAAAGACCCCACCTGCATTTCTTCTTGACTGGTACACGTAGATCTTTAAGCTCTTTTACCTACGTCGGTGCTCATTCTAGGGTTAAGTTCATACAACATAATTATCCTTATTGAAGTGATAGGTTAAGTATTAATGAATGTGTGTGAAGCTCCTTAAGTGTGTTCCGAGCTCGTGTGTGTGAATGTACTTTTATATTTATATCGGACTTTAGATTTTAAAGTGTAAATAAACGTTTTCTTAATTTATCAAGAATTTTATTTAACATTGTAACAGTACACAAATATGGTAATGATGAATAAATTATCACTAAAAGTTATAACTTAGGCAGCATTAGCTTCTTCTGCTTGGAGTTTTGCCATTTTCTGAATACATTTTACCGCTGCTTGATGTATCGTTTTATCAAGGTTATCTGAAAAAAAGAAATATACTTAAATCTTATTTTTTGTATTCGGAAATCAGATATTATTTTATTTCATGATAAAGTTATATAATCGATATATGTATAAAAACATTAAAATTCACTTACAAATTTTATGTTGCCCCTTCACTGGGAAGCGAATTCTCAAACTAATTGGATTTGTACATATGAATACGTAAGGGCTGTCACTCTCACCATCAGGATATCTGCGAAAATAATGTAGTAATAATAAAGCTAATGAAAGTATAAGTACTTTGGAGTCACTGATAGTATGAGGCTTACTTTGTGGAAATCCATGCTAATAAATTAGGTTATTACTACTTCGCAACAATCCTCTATTATTTATGTATGAAGATTTACCTTCAATTCATGCAATCTATACCACCCTACCTCACAAGACTCATGCATACAACAATTATAAAGGTATAAACCAACATACATACCACCACAAACACGTGTTTTGCTCCAAAATGGAGTGATCCGGGTTAATTTGACTCTAAAATGACTGATCGTGAAGATTCACTTCATGTTGTATCCTAAGAAAGACGAGTTAACAAGTAACATTACTTACATCTTGTCATATTCTTCTTGTGGTAAACAGTTGTCAACAGTGACGCAGCCGAGCAGGCATCCAGTGGGATAGAACGTCGGAAACTTGAACTGTTTATCTAAAGAGGGAAAAATATAAAATCTTATTAAATTTTTATGCATAATATGTAAGTACTGTTTGAGACAAATGCTTACTATGAAGAACAATGTTTTACAACATGTTACCATACCACATACATACCATACACATTGGTGGAAGGCTGTAGAATTTCACACCTATTTCTGCCTTATGCAGTGCTCGTGCTGCTGTGTTCTGGTTTGAAGGATGTGGTCAGGGAGACACACTTAACCGAGGCATTCCAACTTAGTCCTCAGGGGTAGCAACGCATTTGGGATTGACAGCCATTGATTGATAGTCAGGACCAGCCCATATCATACAGTTGACTGTGTGCTCATTTACTATCTCAAAGTCAAAAATGTAATACAAGACTCACCCGGATAAAGAACTCTGTACTGGTTCTCCAGTGCTCGTACAATGGCTTGGTCGGGTGGCTTCACAGTAGACGCTATCCACAGTCGACCGCGATGGTTGGTGTACCACGTGCGTCCCTCATGCCTGCATAACATCATTAATTAGGGTTACCAACGTTTTTTCAGGGTTACTGGGGTTAATTTGTACCGTTAAAAAAGGAGATACTTAATATTTTTTAACCTTCATAGATATAGTATGTACAAATAAAATGTTGTGTTATTGTATTAAAGTATTAATTCTAGAATGAAATAAAATATCATTACCTTACCTTACATTAAAGTGTTAATTATTGTTATTCAAATTTGTACATGCAGTAATTAGGACCTACTAGTCGCACTTACTATTTCGAACCAACTAAACACGAATATATGTTTATATCAGTAGAACATAAAACATTCTATCAAAATAAAATGCTTTTTAAAGTTAGGTCACATTTTGTTTTTGTACTTAATATTTATGTTTAAAAAGATAATACTATATCAAAGAGCCACTGCTTAATCATAAAATCTTGTGTTACATACACACAAATCGTATAAATATATGAACTTTTCCATTTTATAACATGAGTTACCATTATATCTTATTTTGGTTTTCCTTATGAACCCTTTAATACAAATTTATTAAAAATTTGACAGATTAAGCGCCAAAACCATTTGCCCAGGGATGGCGACTCACAAACTTGGATTTAAGCATTCACTAACCCCCCACGCATCTCAAAATTAAAAGCGTTTTCTGAGAAACACAACTTGGAATGTAACTTTTCAATGGACTAATAAGGTAAACTTATAAAAACTTCCCGAACGTGTATAAACATGTCTTACTCTATGTGCATATTCGCTCGCTAGTATTAAGAAAGGGCTATATGGTAGGTATTTATGCTAGTGATTCATTCAGAGAATCGTATGTGAGTAGGCACTTCTATATACATTATTCATGTGTTACGTGCTATTGAGAATTGTTTTGAAATTATAAATGGAGCGTGACTTACAGTGGTCTTGCAGAAATGTCGGTCAACTCTTTATTTTAACATATATTTATGCGGTTCGACATGTGTGTGACGTTGTTCCCAACTTTACTTCATGTAATTACGCTTTTACATCAAATAGATATTTTGCGGGCATAAAAGTATTTTATATGTAATACTCTAGTACCAGGTACTACAGTATGTTGGTATTCTAAATTTAAATGTGAAATTAGATTAGATTAGATTTTTTTAATAATATGTTGAATATGATAAAAATGATGCCATTCTAAATTGAGTTATCTGTACTAAATTTATTACTTTTACATTCAGAATAAACAACTGCAAATTAGGTAGGTAATTGATTCAATATAAAACGGAAAATTTCCAATCCCATAAAAATTTTTTGAAGAAAAATAAAGTGGTTTGCACAGGATAAATGAAAGAATATTCATGTTGGTATAGTTAAACATAATATTATTTTTTATCTTATTGTTAGCAAAATGTTTATGAAATACATCCATTCGTGGCAATCACGCCAAACTAGTAACGCACTCAAATAGACACCAATTTCATTAAAGTATACAATACAGCGAAATTCTCAGTAGTTTTAATAAAGTGGGCTTTCAAAGTATACTGTCAGTTCAGTTAGCAACGTTCATATTGGGAATTTATAGAAAATCCGGTTATCATCGCAATACAGACTGCTGTGAATGGCGTATTTATTTGTAATTTCGCGATTTTATTAAACCCCCGCTCCGTTCGCTGGTGTATAAGATACAAAGGGTATCTAGGGTATAGTTATGGTCACTGAGTTTAAAATTTTACTGTAATATACATAGCTGTGGAGTGTTGCCTTTCTGTAGTAGAGCCCACGATGCCTAATCGGGATTTACTCGAGCGTTATACAGACCTATTTGCGAAGCATAGATGATAAAAAGAAAAAAAATGCCATATACCTTTTTATTGGTGGGGGAGGGGCTATAGATTTTCAAAAATGTTAAAAAAACCTGTTGCATGGTCATACTCGAGCGCGTCAGGTATTGATACCATGAATGTCCTAGTATCTTTTATAAATGTGCGTACGTTAATCTGTTTCCAAGATGGAGGTTGTACGTATGTGTATGACATATCCGATAAAAACGTTCAAGTGTTATATAGTTCAAGTCTTACAATATTAATTTCACACTCCTCATTCCTTATAAACGCATCCATACATGAGTGTAATCGTGAGCGTAGCGAATTAGATAAAATGTCACGCGCCACTCCTAAAATATTCAGTGGTAGAAACAGATTACGTAACCAAGGACCGAACCTGTTCAGTTCCCCGAACTACCAGACTATTATTATTAACCCTCGCCCGTAACCCGACCCACCAATAATAATTTCCTGTCCCCCACAATAAGTCATTCATTACCCTTAATTTACTCATGCACTCACCTTCAGACAAGTAGTTTTTTTCTTGTTTCACACATAACGCTTTGTGTAGAACTCGGCCATTGAAAAGGTAGTAAATTAAAGTAGCGATGTAAAGTGCATTTTACGCGGGCTCATTGCGCGCGCGTTGCTACGGCTTCTCGGTCGGACGCCATTGTGATGACGTCATCGCAATGGCCCGTGGCTGACGGCTAGCGCTTGACCATTTGACAAGTAAATTAAAAGCGCCAAGCTCATTTGGTATTTACGATTACAACGCAACTAGGACCGACTTGTTAATTACGTTTTCGAATAGTTCGACATCTTCCCCTTCATTGGATTGGTTTACAGACGCATTTCATTTCTCATGCGCTCCCTTCTATAACTCAATAACTAGACGGTGTGTATTTTTTAGATTAACTTTGATCTGCTACCAAAATTTAAAGATACAAAACGAAGACAAAAAAAATATTTCGTCTGTTATTTAAACAATGATATTTTAGTTTTAATTATTACTACGATAATGAACAAAAATATTATAAAGATAACATTAACCATTGATTCACATATTCAAATCCACATCCTTAACTATTAGAACGAGTGCAGATTAAAGCGTAATCCAATCGTTACTTCTAATGGCTTCCTTCTACCACTATACGGCGCATTAAAAAATAAGTTAAAACTGTACGAGTAGTTTCTAATTATTATTACGGACATGGCACGGTCTGGATAAAATCTAAACGGAGTGTTGCAAGGGCGACACGTCATGTGCATAACGTATAAGTCTGAAAAGGTGCGACTTTGGCTCAACAACGGATGTTATATTTTAACGACTCGTAACGAGCGTTGAGCATCGAGCGTTATTTGAACCGAAATGAAGGTCACGTTGTTCATTTGTAACAAGAACGACTTGACAGAATTAATGTTTTACAGGATTTTGAACTTTGATTAGATTGCGATGGACTAAACTGCTGAACCGATTCAAAAATTTTTTTTGCACGCAAAGTGCAATTTGATGCAACTTGCATAGGGATGAGGACGGGGACAGTAAAATGGTTCTGAGGCGATACGAAGTGCGCAGGTCATCTATTTAAAAGTAAATTTCGATATGCGTTCTTTTACATTGCAAAAAAAAATAGTTGTTTTATGTCGTTCTTATTGCAAATGGATTGTGTCTAAGGACTTTAGAATCTCATTGAAGCATATCAAACGCAAAATACACGCGCAGTACCTAAGTAAGTATGAGGCAGAACACGGGTGATAAAACCGCTTTTAAAAGACCGTTAACCTCTGTTAAAGGAAGTAAACATGACGTCAGAAGATGTAAGTAGCAAAGGGCATGCCTGCTCACGAAAACATCGCCAACTTTTTTCATTTGGATATTATTAAGATATTTTCTTATCAACCCATTCTGAAATATCGAAACTTTCAATTTTATCAGACTGATTTAAAGAAAGAAAGCTTGTTTTAAGTAAACTACAGCTAAATTGAATAAATTTGCAGTCATTTGCATATATAAAACTATTTTTACTTAATGACGATAAAGTTAATACCTCTCGCGTAATGCGGTTGCGTCAAATAATAACATCTAGGTCAATGGTTAAAGTAAATCGGAATAAAATGGCGTAGAATAGAATTAATTATCTTCATTACAAGTGGAGTCGTTGATAACGAATGATACATCAATTTATTATTTATCTACGCTACTTATACGTCATCTTGATTTCTTAGGATTTTGCTTACTAACGAGATTTTTTAAGAATTCCCGCTCGATAAGGATGAAAACCGTTAGCTGCTATCGATACTAGATAACAGAAGTAGCCCATACTGATTGTGCATGCTATAACACTACCCAGTTACGTGATTACCGTCACGCGACCAACCCACTTGATTGCGATGAATTTCCAATTCGCCCGCTTTTAATTTGGTGGTAATTATCTGTTGATGATCCAGCCCAATCGTGACCCTGTACAGTTGATGCAGTCATGACATTTTAGGCTCTAACAGTTGGTATTATGTTCGAAAGTCGTGTTTCTATTTTTAATCGATTAGGCAGTTGACCGTAATTCGCACTTAACTAAAATATCTAACTTATTTCAATCATGAAACCACTTTTTAGAGCGCCCTAACAAAGAAATTGGATAATAGCCTTGTTACCATGATATGGCCCAAAATCATTTCCACGTCCCTCCCCTACACTACATTATCGAAGGTAAGCCAGTATCGACAGAAGGTAATTCGATCATGCCTATATCTTGACAGCGGCTGCTGTCAAGTTAAGTAGGAATCTAATGGAAATCCTATGTTGCGTTGTAAGTAGGTGGAACGTCGATGTTTGTGTGTATGTTCTCACCATCTAATAACTATTTTTAGCTGCGCTAGACACTCGCAACATCCGAACGTGATTTATTGCAACAACATCTTGGGGAATTAAAAATATGGAAACGTTGACCTTGTCGTTAATGTCTTGAATTTACGAATTTAAAATCCTGGACATTCAGCGAGTCGGCAAATTGGCAATTACTTATATTAGAATTCAATAATGGAATTCAACGATTCTTTTCAACAGCTGCTTCTGTGTTGCCTTAGAAATTACTATAAATTGGATTTACTTAACCAGCTCTCATTCTCTCAATTCGCCATTAGGTTTTACTGCCTTTTGTAGAAAGAAAACAGAGCGGGGTTATTAGGATTTTGTACGGTAACGGCGCCGACCTGTAGAGTTTACTGAGTTTACTAGTATTATCGCATCTGAAAGTATCTAAAGTCTTACCAACTTAATGGAGTCTACGAGGCGAGATTTAGAACGTTCGATCACGGGGTACCCAGCAATTTGGCGTGTGTCTTCAGTAAATTGCGGGGCGGTTACCCGAATTATTAGGTCTTGAATTTTGTAAAGAAATGTTTTATTTATTATAAGAAAATATTTGAAGCAAGAATATGATCGATGTGATTGTGATTTTATGTGCATATAAAATGTGGGTCGTATCCCATTCGTTTTAAAAAGACTTTATGCATATAAGGCGTTTTAAATAGTCCTAAATAGGTGGATATTTCGGAATCAATATGATATCTGAATAAAATTAAATTGTGAAGGATTTATATTAAAATTAGTTTCATTTGACGACATTGTTAACTTTCTCTTTTAAGTCAGACTTTATATTTCCAAACTTTTCCATACATTGTTAGGTGCTTTCATAAATCTAAGTTAGTTTGGGACCTTTATTAGGTCAGAATGTCTATCCTTATCCAAGTTGCTCTTAGCGGGTCCTTGTTTTGGGATTAAGTGCCCAAGTGAGTGGTTTTGTTACGACCGCATTCGAATATAGGTCATTATATAAATAAGTACTACTGTGGATTTTGCGCTCAGCTTTTAATGAATATATTAATTACCTAAGATGCATATGCAATGGGATCTTTTTTTCACAACGCAGCACACTTTTGATGTGTACAAAAAAGTGTACATACAGGCCGTCATTATGCACCTACTAGCGTAGAACATCGGATTCAAATCAACCCAAGAATTAAATTAGGTCTATATATAAATTTTAACATGCTGTTATAATGTCGTGATCTTAACTTCTCTATTTCTATGTTCGGCTACGAGTTATAATGTAACGCAATATGGAAAATACCATTTTAATATTGGGTCTTACGTTAGTTGTAATGTTTGTACTATGCTCACGTTATTCGTATAGTTTTTAAGTATATTTAATTAACGTTGTCTCATTAACAGTTAACAGTTACCGAAGCTAGAATTCTTGATACCGCTTTCTGGCGTAACGCTTAAGATGTGTTATGAATAAACAATTTTATTATCACGACAAACTTCGTTCGAGATAAACTTGCGTGCATTTGTATGCCAGTTTGTAACAGTTGGCATTACGTAATTGGGATCGGGTGCTCTAAGTTGGAGATTTGTGACGAGATTTGCATAGCTCCACGTGCCTTTAGTCTAGAACTTTGACAATTTGTCTGTATGTTCTTGTATGATACACAAGATAGTCTACATTGTTAATTGTATTCAACTCAATCTTCTCTTGTCAAATGTTATAATAAAACCTTCATATTTTTACATTTTCCTGGAACATGGAACACGCTATAACTTAAAATCATCACATAAGGTAAGAAACTGAGAAAAATCTTCCCAATAGGAGTTGTACAAATCTACTTATAAGGACTAATGTGCGGTTGGAACGCGAATTCGAACTGAAGTAATTAAGCCAGCCGAATGGCGTAATAGATCCCTATTAGAGTTACATGGCGATAAGCCCCCGGGGTGTGCTGGGGTAATAAACAAGTCCAGTGTTGAATTGACGAAGTTCAACCCGATGTTGCGTAATGTATCAGATTGAACTGGTACACAAAGGGCAATTTACCTGTAACGTTTGTGTTCGTTTAGTTAGGAGTTTTTTCCTTATTTTTGGCGTTAGACGGAGATGGAATGGATTTAACAGGATCCTGAGAAATAACACCCCCTGAATCATTTGTTGAACCACATATGTGTTCTATAGCAAGAATTAGTGTAGCACTGATGGAAGGATAAAATCTGAATAACCGGAAACATAGAAAACGACAAATGTGTATCTAAAGGTACAAATTGACCAAGTAGAATCAGAGTTTAATTTATAAAGGCAGCAATGAACTGCGATTTAAAGAATTTTCCAATCTATTTCCACTAGAATCACGCTAAATATTTGTAATTAAACGGTGCAGATAGCACAATAGATCCCTATTAAACGAATATCGTCCGTATGTTCCCCCAGGGTATCGTTCTCGCAAAGCGTACAACCATTGCTCGTTTTAAAAATAAATTCCCTTGTTTCCAGATTGCCTTTAGTGACATAATTGTAATTGATTTTTGTGGTTCAACTACTTTGTTGTACCTATTTAGGGTAATTGAGTTTTTGAATAAATTTTGGAAGTTGCTCTCTTGGGAACGACAATAATTGAGTTTTCTTTTCAACTTTTATTTACTCTGATCTAATTTGAGGAAATCCTGTGTGGTGACGTTTAAGTCTTATTTGATTCTACCACTCATTTCTTCACGTTCCAGCTGTTGAATTACCTGACCTGAAAACGGAATCTCAGCTGACTCGATGGTTTACAAACCTCCCGTTTGAATTTTCAATTCAGAGGTTCCTTTTATTTGCTATCAAAGAATTTTTATACTAAATAGTTTTTCGTCTACTTCATTCCCTATTCCCTCGTGCAATGAATTAGTTCTGTGCATTTTGTAATAAAACTGGGTGAATGACTGTATCCCATTCAAAAGCTTTCAGATGAGTTTGCTCTTTTTTAGCCTACTTTTACGTTTTAACGATTCTCTCAGTAAGTAGGTAATCGTATTTCTAACTTTTAATTTTTGCATACTAAATCAACGGTATTTTACAACAGATATCGTATTGATTAGATTATCCTGTATACTAGTAATTTAATAGTTAATGTGTTTATTGGCAACTCGGATTCATTGTGTGAAACACTTTACAACATAATTGAGAGCTTTGTCGGACATTTCGGAATTAGCAAACACAAATCTGTGAGTAATATAACTAAACAGAGTTTAATTACATTAATTTGTTCTAAAAATCATACTACGTTTTGTAGTAGTCTCAAATAACCGAACAGAAACATTTCCATAACTACGTTTAAGAAGTTGTTTAAACCCGCAAGTTGGGGAGAGGATAAAACTAAAACTGTATTAAATGAGCCAGTCATTTGCACGATTACATAAAGAAGTCGGACGTCAATAAACTCTTCCAACCCTCACAGTTTTGACATTACGGCCCATTGTGATAGCAGAAGCAATCGGAAGTCGTTGAGACTCGCTCCAACAGATTCGAGATCATAGATCGGATTGCGAGCTGTTTCTTCCATTTTCCTTCGCGAAATTTTGCTTTTTCTGCGTTTTGAACACGTAAATGGAATACGATAGTAGATAATTATGTTTTGATGGAAGGTTCATCATAGTTACCTATTAGACTTATTAATAATAGCAATCATTTTAGTACTTCTTCATTCTTGTAATATTTTTTATTTATTTTTCCTCTATACCTTATAATAATATCGAATAATAATTATGTTATGTATTATTTTAAATCCAGCTATTTTGTAATTGTTGTTTAAATAAGTATGCATCATATTTTATGAGATATGATTAAACGTTAGAAGTAACGAAATGAACATTGCATTAACTAATTTAATTCTTTTTAGAAACTTTTCAACTTAGAAAACGACAAAGTAAACAAACCTATGAATAAGATTTTGCTGAATCACGACTGAATGAAAAATGAGTCACAAACAATGTAGCTACGGGTTCTGTCATCTGCAATGGACAAACCGAATATTTTAGATTTCAAATGTCCCCTGGAAGCCCGAGCCAAAGAAGCGAAGAGAATTTCAAATTTACGCTTGGCATTTTTGTGAGCGGTCGAACGAAAGACCGAAAAAGATTGTCAAAGCATGGAACGCAAATATATCTTCTCGTGCTCACACGCAAAACATCGGGCCATCACTGCTAACACTAATTCATTTTTTAATTTAAAGTCAAATTGAGTGTTAAAGACAAAGAGAGAGAGAGAGAGAAAGTTAAAAAACATATTTTTATAATTTTAAAATAGTACCCATAGAGGTAGGATAGACAGGTTTTTAGGTTCGTGAGTACATTATTTGCTACTCACGTAAACGTAACCATATTTTATTTTATCTATCAGGGCTTAAATATATCACTACTGAAAATAGGCCTCGCTTGGTTGTACCACTCAGACAGGTCCTAAATGAATCGGAATCCCGCTACATGTACGATCTGTCTGTATATAAAATTTTGTACTACAGCCAATTTTAGATTCACTCTAAACAGTGCGGCGAAGTATCATTGGTTATTGATTGTGGATGAGCGTTGAGTGACAAAATTAGCGTTAGACCTCATCGATTGCATATTGTTGTCGGCGTCAATGGCCAATCAGCTTCAACGGACTATAACTAGATGAACGTTCAGTTACCATAATAAATCATTTAGATTTCAGATTCTATTTCCATGTAATATTGTGATTTAACTCGAATATTAAGGAATTAAACTTCACTACTTTCCTCTTTAAAACTGACTGGCTTGCTTTCTATATATTATAAACATGGGGAATCACCCACGTTCATAATGTGAGCAAAAGCTAGAATATTCGGGTAAGATTTCTGCGATGTACACGGAAAATCTGATAGGCAGTCTGCTACTGCTTAGGATTTAACGCTTAAATGAGCTCTTGGATAGAACACGACTGACGTTACGTTTAAAGATATGGAAATGAATCCTTCAACAAAAGTTTACGGCAAAATTATGCAACCCACTTTAGATTATTTATTGATAAGATCAACCAACAACTGTCTAGCAGTTTGCCAAAAATATTAAAGCTGTCTAGCCGATGTTTTACTTAGAAAGTCGTAAGTGTCGCTTATTTATTTCAGCGATAGTATCTTTGTATTGTGGCTCAGCGGCATGGTCGGTTTTAGATTTTAGTTGGTGGAAAATACTGTTGTGCAGAAAACTAAAACTAAGGTTGGTAGGTACTTACAAAGACAGGCTGGTTGATTTGAATTTCATTCAAACGCTAATTTTGTTTATCTTTAAGTTGTTTTTCATATGCTCGATAAAATAAAAATAGGGATTTATAGGAAAGCAGGGATAAGCGTAGACCTACATATAAATAGAATTTTAGGATCGAGGTTAAACAAACTTCACTGAAAAATGCACAATTCTGTTATCCTTTACTATTACCTTGTTTCGTCTGAGAAAGATGAATAATCTATCTTTTTTAGCGATTCCATTCACGGAGGCATCCTTCAGAATTCCGTATTCGTCCTATTTTATTCGGATATTCCACCAGTCCCGTAAATGTACCATTAAAAGGCTAAGACCAACTCCGCGCGGACTTACTTAAATATACTTTGCACGAATGTTCAAATTGATATAAAATACTTGGCATCTTGATATCTGCCCTGGGTGCTACAAACGCTTTCACGTAAAATAATTTCGCTTTTATAATAATTGGAAAAATAACGCTTTAATAAAAGCTTATCTGTTTACATAATATTAAAATTTACCCTTTTGCCTTTAACGAAATTAGAAAATTTTAAATATATTCCTTAAGGTTTAAATCTGAATTTTAAATAACTGACTAGGCTCTATTTATCTTTGTAGTGAAAAGTTACTTAAGATCTGGCCTTGGGTTTGTTTAAGCCCGATTCTATAATGCTATTTACATAACATAACGCTTCTGCTCGGTCATAGTTTATTATTCGGATAATTAATGAACTTGTTAATTTCTCTAATGCACGAAAATACAACTCTTTTAACTAATTAAATAACCGTTTAATCCTGCCTAACAAATAACCCTGAGGCGGTGTAAGTTGCTTTTGATTTTCTCTGGAGGTCAACTGAAGGTCAATACTGCTTAACTCTAACTTTGGTATAATTTGTAATTGTTTTCCGGAACTTGTTTGTTTTACTTTTCGAGAATATCACCCACTATCTTAATTAAATACAATTAAAACTTCGTAACTGTTACTAGCTGTTACTGAAACGAAATTCTAAATTCAAATTATTCAAAAAGAAATTTACTCAAAGAGTATCAAAATACTTGCTAAATTTAATAAGGTTAAATACAGATTCTAGATTCCATATTCTAACTCGTTTAAACGGTTTTTGATAACAGGATACATTTAACCATTAAACTTGATAGATTATACCTATAACATTCAATAAATTCATTTGTATGTCTCGGATTTGCCTGAAATAGATTAAATTTCGATTTACTATTAGTCACTTCAATTACATTACTTCTATTGATTATTTTAACAGCTCTTCATAGCGTTATTTCCTCTGCCATTATTGTATGAAAGTTAAACAATTCTAAAAAGTAAAATGCGCAAATTGTAAAAAGTACATTATAGTTATTGATTGACGTTCTTTGTTTCAGGTACAAAACCAAACAAGTTGGAGAAGAAAGTTGTTAACATCCTTTAAGTATTACATCGCTTCGTTATTACATTACTATTGCATAGCTTATTCTCTTGCTTTCTATTTCCGCAAGTATACTTGAAATGTATGTTCACGTACGTTTCCTTATTCATTAAAATTGAATAACTATCTTGCTAGCTACGGTAATTCTGTAACGGCTATGCATTTAAAGTAACTTCATATTTGTCAAGTGCTACTGTATTGAAATGGTCTGGTTAGTGATTGATAGCAAGAGTTCTTCATTTATTTGTCAGCCATTTAAATGCCTATGTATAACTCATTTTATTAAAAGATCTTAACGACACCATCGTGATTAAATTTAAGCGACAAAAATCTTTAAATCCCGGTTCTTAATCATTCTTCCCCAATTGTGTGTACCCTCCGAATTTAAAGGACATAAATTTCGGTTGTTTAATTACCGACATTACGCGTGCCAATGCCATTATTACTGAACCACTACACGTGTACACGACTCAATCCGAACACCGAACAAGCATTACCATAACTCATCTCCCTTATTAGTTTTAGGATAATCTCAATTAGGAAAACATGTGGTATTAATATCGGTGGATCATTTGGGGTTTTCAGGGGCGAACACGTGTTGGCCGTTATATTTCCATTTCGCGATCCACTTTATCGACATCGTTACGCGTCTACTAATATGACCGTCATTTTTTTATGATTTTGAGGTAGCAAACGAGCATACAGTCCATCTGATGGTAAGTGCTTACTGCCGCCCATGGACATCTGTGGTCAAGCTAAGACAGGATTGGAGTTTTTTGGTCAACCAAAAATACGTTGCTACACCTGAGGACTGAGTTGGAATGCCTCGGTTAAGTATGTCTCCCTGACCACCCCCTTCAAACCAGAACATAGCAGCACTAGCACTGCTGTTATAAGGCAGAAATAGGTGTGGCGGTGCCTCCGGAGTTGAACCGTAAAAGGTTCTACCACCTTCAAAAGTCATATCTGTATCATATCTCTTGTTTGTAGTACATGAACATATTTTTTTTTAACTTTGCCCTACAGTCTTTATGATTAATTTTAACATTGACATCGATTGAATTTTACCTTTTCAAACAATGTGTAAGACATCCTTTTAATTTGAATAATAATACAGAATTAATTTAGGATATTTCCTTTTCTATTTGAATTCAAATTAAATTCGTTAAATAGAGTAGTAGAACAAAATAGAACCGTTATCGCAGTTGCAAATATTGCAAGTAAGCGCATTCTACTTAGAAATCTGTTACATATATCTGTTGGAGCATTGTCATTACACGCTTGATCATTTAACGTAAGTATAGCAAATGGTGCAGAGATGATTGTCATCTATCTTGACATAAATCATTCTCCGCTGTGGAAGATGTCATCCGTCGTGACATAAATCATTCGCCTCCTTAGTTTTAAGATCCACTCAATTAACGCAACATGTGGCTATAACACATCTCTTATTTTTTATTTTCTTATTTTTTAACGGCACACGTTTGGTCTCGTGTGTTTACATGTGTACACATGCTTTAGAGATGACTACGGAATGGATGTTATGGAAGTGAAATATCCCCGCCCCGTAGGGCTGTCGAAACCCTGCTGTTACGTTTCTATCTGTTTTTGACAACCTTATTTAAAAATAAATTGTCGCTTTGTTATTCGCATTTCATAGGGGTGCTTTTGAAACTCTTTTATCGTAAGTTTTAACTATTTAATTGGTGCATTGTGATTCATTCTGTGAATTTAAATGTGGTTACAATAATAATTGCATTATAAAGGTCGATTGTGTAAAATATTCGTCCAACTAAAAAGAGCAATTGTTTTCTCGTATTCAAGTGGGTAACCGAATGTGGGATAAAATTTGTCAGACTTGAAAGTAGTTTAAGAAAAATGTGTAATTAAAAATCCGCTTAATGAAAGTAACCTTTTAAATTGAATATGAATCATGTGAAAATTGCATAGAAAACGAACACTTTGTCTAAATTTATGCTGTAATGTATTCATAGATAGGTATTATTGTAATAACGGCACTTATCGTACCAATAGATACCGTATGAAACATAACAGCAAATCTTTGTCTAAGCTCTATTATTGTTTGCCAAAATCAAATTGACACCAAATACGTTACACAACACAAACTGTCAGCCACTCGCGCCTCTGTTTGTGGAATATCTACTAGATTCAGCTCATGTTTCAAAATGGCTCCCAACAGCGGAGAATATGTTTTTGACAGCTCCACTTCTGCATGTATTAAATTCCGTTGTCTTTCTGTTCACACTGAGCAAAATTATTCCGTCTGCTATACAATGAGTTCTTGTTGTTTTATCAATAAAATTGTGGTCGATAACCACCCTTTATCGGACTCCGATAACACTATCGTATGAGTAAGGAGTGTCAAGTTTATTTTATAGGTAACTACATGTATCTACATAGTCATCAGATATTAGTTTTCCTTAAGTAATAAAAGAGCGCTTGCTTACCGATATCTTAAACTATTTGCTATAGCCATTTACGTACCACATTGTTGCCCACTGAAGTGTTGAAAGGAATTTTATTAAAGTCGCCAGGGGAAAGTTTGAGGCATCTTCAGAAGTTTGGAGGAATACTTAGTTAAAGGCATCTTATACGAACATTTGTGCTTACTTCGCTTTATCTAATAGTTAAGTAAATATATTGTTACAAGTATAACAATATATCATAATTCGAGAAAATGCCACTTGTGATGTTAGAAATCCAATTTTTGGCAAAATAACTAATTGGATTGAACGAAGCGCGCTGCAGCCTCGACAAAACCCAACTCGTATTCCAAACTTTTTATTAACCATTCAATATAGCGGCTGTTTCAAAGCGGAACACGATCAGAGGAAATAAACTAACAGCCTTGAACGATTTGTTGAATCCCGCACAAAAGTAATAGAGTAAAAGGTAAGATCGTAGTTTCGCAGGTTTGTTGCTCAATTTCGCGGTGACTCATTGCACGAGATCGAATGTATTGAATGACTGCGGGCTAACTTTCCTCTTTTATTACCTTCCAGTCAGGCGAGAAGCCTTAGAAATAAGTTACATTAGCCCTGCAAGCGAAAGAATGTGCACGCACGCGTATTTTGTCTCTTTCCAATTGCATGAAGTAATCCTGCAATTTAATCCTCTTTTATTCTATGGCCTTAAACTGGAATTCCTGGGAAAGGAATGGAAATAACAGATAATGCAATAACTCTATGGCGTGGTATACTAAAGTTTAATCGTTCGATTTGTTATTTTATTTTTTACTTTCTTATTCTAAGAAAGGTAACAGTTTTTGGGCCGACGATTTCGATTTCTTCACAACGTTCAAAGACTGTTGTGATAATGACCATAATATCACGAGACAGGTATGAACTGAAAGTAGTATGAGTTACATAATAGGTCCGGATGAAAACAATTTGTCCATTGATAATGAGTCAGTGTCACGCAAATAGCTCACGCGAGCAACTTGCACGATGACCAGTTATTGACGGTTTCGACAAGTATATCAAAATCCGAATACGTAACTTTTCACGTTCATTTCAACGTCCTTAAATGTCAAGCACAAGAACTTGGGGAATAAATGAACAACATACTCAAATTGCCAATTAAAACTTTGTATATTACGAGAATCTGTTTTGTAGTACGTTTAGATAAAAACCATTTTGTGAGCCAAAAATAACCTAATGACGATGTTTGTGTTTTTAAGTGCCGTTTTGGAAAGTTAAGACTATTATTAGACAACAACTTAATTTCGGGTGAACACAAGGATTTTCTACCACCACTTCTTTCCTAGAACTTAAAGTTATGACAATTTAACTGCATCTTAATTATTTAATGATGCTCAATATGAGTGTCTATTTGTCTTCCCTATCTTTACGACCTTTTTTGTTTATGACATAATTAATTGTGGCATATCAGTAGCGTAATAATTCGGAAATGCGTACTTTAATATTTATCTGGATTATCATTCTCTGTCCCTACTTTACCTATTGCTTTTTTTAACACCCAATGAACGGAGCATACATAACTTGTGGCAAGATTATTCATAAATATTGATGTTTTATTCAAATCAGCAAGTAGGCGTTGACTGCGTATTGTAACACAGAGTAAACAATTATGGGATTGACATGGTCTGAATAACTTCTCATGCACACAATACGAAAGAAATAAAGAGAAGCCTACACAATGTTGTTTCCCAGACCGTCGACCAAAAAATAACATCTCATTGACAATGAATCATAACGTTCTAAGCGTTACGATGTAACGGTAGCATAAAATACTGGATGGTAATGATGATGACCTTATGACACCACTAAAGTAAATAATATCACGTGATTATCAATATAGATGTGGATAATACTTTCATAATATAGTGTTTTTTTGTGGAAAACACATAGAATTAAAATCATTGTTTTATTTAATACACAAGCAGGATATTCTTATTGTCGAAATCAAAAGAATTTTATATTCGATTCTAATTTAAATTCTAGTAAAGGCTTGTGAAGAGGCAACATTATAAAATGTTGAGTTCATAAACATAAAATGCAGTTGGAATACGGATCGTTGAATTTGTATAACATGAACCACGGACGCAAGCAGCTTACTTGGCATCATACATTATTAGAGATAGGAAGATCAATAGACTGGAGTTTACGGAACATTAAAATGCCCTTATTGGCTATGAACTACCATCTGCTGAAGAAGCATTGTGCTCTCTAGAACTAAAAAAGAAAGGAGGAAGTCCAGTAATAGAACATAAAGAGGGTTGCAATATGTGTATTGAACTGGATCTACAGAAGTAACGTATAGCATTTATCACAATTATTACAGTTAAAATCTACTACAGGCATGAGTATTACAAACGTGACGACTAGCGGTTGGAGTAACTCGCATCCAAAACCAGTTTTGTCCGGAAAGTAGAACGTTGCCCTCATTCTGTTGAATGGTACTCGTAAGTTAATACTTTTTGATGTCTTGACGAATTTAAATACGAGTATTGGTCTAGCGTACTTGCGTGGGCCGTATCGGCGCTGTTCCCGTTTAGTACAAATGCAACGTAAAGTAGCGTATGGTAAGATACTTTATCGTACTGTAATATTCATGATTCGCTAAGCATCTTACTAAGTTTTAACACCACCTCGCTCTTATAACAGCTTTTAGATTCATAGCTGTTCGCCTGGTTATAAATTAATTGCTAGAAAATAACTATGACACATTGTAATAACAAATTGTAGAGTTTTTCTATTGTTTTTTTCTGAAGAGAGCAACAGACTGGGGGATACCAACTTGTTTTTGTTGGTAATATTACAGAAAAGATGAGAAGACTTTATGAGGAAACAGCGTGTGCTAAACATAATATAAAATGTACCAGATTTTCCAGGAAAAGTGAAGGCCATAATTGCGCACTTCCGTTTAATTACACCTGGTTGTTTACTTTTCATTTTGAATTGTTTTCCCGGAAGACTTAAAATAAGCTACTTTGAGACTTGTCTTAATATTTTTAGCATGCATCTTCTTTGTATAAAGTATATTAGTATAAAATAGATTTATGCCGTGTTGAAAATATTCGTTTTCAGCAATGTTAGGACACGCTTAAATAAAATGCATAAGAACTTGTGAACAAGCAAATTCTGTTTTAGTGTTCTGTTCTAAATAACTGGTAAAATCGGAATATTTTGAGGGTTGCAAAATTACGTTGGAATCTTTTTGGAACTTTCGGTCAACACTTCCTTAGTTTTCGTACTGGAACAGTGTTTTCGAGAGTACCGAGTAGCAGTAGTACAAAAAATTGTCACAGCGAGTCACGATGATTCACTTTTTCATTTTCATACAGCGAATTCCAGCTCTCTTGTAACCTACTT
>DWTF01000012.1:0-22795 GCA_018250225.1 Udranomia kikkawai
TATTTTTATGATGACTGCAATTATTTTGATGACTACGCAGTACCTACAGTAACTGCGATTATGTATAAATATAATAAACAAAGAGAAAATCACGTAGCGTGAATATGAAAACACTTGCTCATAGTACCTACATATTTGTCTACTTTAGTGATACTTGTCTTTCTACACAAATCCTTACTTTTTTCATTATTACAAAAGTTACTATTGTTATATTCGAGACAAGGAAAAGATATGAAGTCACTGCAGTTTCGGAGGTGTTTTTGTAGATTAATAATTGTGTCACTAAATTCAATTCAGTGAAAACATGACGTGTTATCGAATCCGATGACATAAAACCGTTAATTCGTGTAATCAATGAATCATGATAGGATGATTGATAATGAACAATTAAACCTTATACGCTCGGATCTGATTAGTAAAACGTTGGTAGAGTACATGCTATAAATAAACAGTACTGAGAAAATAAAACGTAGAAGCGCTGGTCCCATACGAAGTTGGGCGTGGGTGGGCGAGTTGGACAACATGCCTTCTAGGGAATGTTGATGTTCCTCCGGATCGGGTTTGAGGAAAACCATGCGATCCGCAATGCGCATGTTATCCTCAGACCAACCGAAATAGATTTTACTTACTAACTTTCACTCAAAGCTTTGTGTGTGGAGGAATCTACTGTAGCTAAGGATAGCTATTTAGATTCGTGCGCCTTGTAAAGCGGCGTAAATGTACGATCTACTGAAATGTAAGAACGAAAGTTCCTCGGGTGGAGGAATATACGATACTCGTACTATAAAATGCATTATATACTTTACAAATGTAACAGTTGATCATTTTTTTAGGTAAATACACTTGTACTATTTAACATAAAATAATAAAACTAGGTTGTGGGTCTTGATCGTTATAACAAAAATACATTGCAGTGAAACAACGCAAGAAACGCCCATTAGACAACGCCAAATCGACACACAATCAAGTCAGAAATTCACATTCATAGTACAGATTAACTATTGTATTTGCGTTAATTTGGGTTCAACAATCGGTACCAGACTTAGGCCTTCTCCTTGTCGAGGCCAGTTAGGAAACTAGTGACGCAAACCACTACCATCTGACTCACCATGATACATAGCGAGAAACGGCTGAGCCGCGTCGATTGTTTTTGTTACGCATTAAATCAAACGTATCATAAGCTGGGAGCTGTGGAGCTATTCGAATGATTCACGATTTTCCTCGTTCGGTATCTACGACCGCTGTTTGCGACTCTGTTTTAAGACAGGTAGTAATTACTTTGTACATATTATTACCAACGTTTGTAAGACTATTGAGATGAGAAACTTTATGGTGTATTTCCTCTTAAATCTTACTTTTATGTCTTCTACAGTGTATTACAACATTAAAAATGATTTTTATTACCTTTCTTAATACTAGAAAATAGAAAGGCGGAGACAGTTGACCATTTCACGATGTGATTACTTTTACAGACACATCTCCCCGGTTTGTATTACATAACGAAAACATGTTAAAGAAGATAAATAAAGGTTTGCAATAAAGATAATGCTGAGAGACGTTATGGAAAATAAAATGGTAGTCCTGATAGCGGTTGATATTGCATTCCAGTCGCAGGCAGACGCCATCCTGCTGTGGGCGGACACGGTGCATTAGTTCATTTCTTCAATTTATGCGCTCGAAATACACGGAATGCTCGCTACCTACACGTTACATGATTTAGAACTACAGGGTGAGATATCCCAGTGCGGCGTACTGGAAGTACTTCTTCATTTTCAACTTGCAACCTATAAAATGTATTTGTATTCAACAGTTAACAAAGGTTATGGATACTTAAGAAGTTCATTTTACTTAAAAAATCTATAATGTACTTTCTCTGTCGTAGGTACAGATATATTCTATAACAAATGCATCCAACCACAAAGTGAACCATAAAGCAGCTATAAACCGGACTATGGTTATTGGTAACATATTTCGAGTTGGCCTAACAATAGCGTTCTTAATAAAAACTTTTACTGTGAATAGCATAGCAAAAGGGGTTTCGTTTCGTAAGAAAGTTTGCAGCAAAAAAGCTACGACATGGAATTCCTGACATGGTTCGCCGAGCGATCGTTAATTGGGGGCCCTGTAGGAGATCCGTCCATGGCCCGCATGGCAGATATAATAGATTCTTACTCTAATAACTTTATTAACAAGTCAAGGGAATTTTTGTCTAAACAATGAGTACGTAACGCTACGTAGATTTACGTCGTACGTACATTTGATAATATTCTAATACTCTTCGTTCATAATAAAATCGTTCTTAACTATACCAAGAAAAAGATACAACTATTGATAGTTTCGTACAAATTAATGATTTCAATTGGTCATGCAGTTATGTCAAGACTGCATGACCAATTGAAGTTGAAAGAGTTTGTTTTCTGTTAGGTCTTAAATTCGTGGAATTATATGTTTTATCGACTACACGTTATCAAGAACGAACATTAACGTATGTAGGTCTTAGCCGTTTTTATACGTTTTAAACTTTAAACATCGCTATTTGTGTCAAGACAAGATATTTCGAGTCAGGCGCTCTATGTTGTTCTGCAAGAGGAAGTGTCATTTTTCAAAAGGAATTAAGTCTCCACCAACCAAGTTAATCTCTGTCAAGAATTACAAGTGTCACATTTCAAGTCAACATGGATAGACACGTTTCGTTATTATGGATAAAACAATAATTAAGTCTAACGTGAAAGAACTCGACGAGTAGAGAGAAGTATATACTGTTCATTGAAATATTTCATCAATAGTTTACCTCAAGCCAATTATGCTAATATTCTCGCAATGGGATTGTGATCACTACTAAATTAGACTAGAAATCATTTTCTTATGAATCCAAGGCAAAGATTACCACATGGCTTAGTACCTAGAAAGCAGCGTCACAAGCAAGCATTGCCAAGTAAGTCAGAAATTGAAAAAATATTGTAGCTGACAAAACGGATTTCGCACTCAGTTTTTGCAACGGCCAACAAACAATAAGTTGCCCGTGAGATCGCCGAATGATTTGGCCGTGAGTACCGGATAGAGGTCGCTACCCGGTCCGCTGGCACGTACCGCACAGTTCGACCGCATAAATCAGATAGTAGATATGAAAATGTCTGGTTAGCATACGACGGGCAGAAATCATGGAAACAGTTACTGAAACCAGTCCCGACGGTGACAAGCCTGCTTGTAAGTAATTAGGAAACATTGAAACACACTTGGAAGTTAAGTAGATTTATTTTATGATTGCAAACTAGCAAACGAGCATGCAGTCCACTTAATGGCCCGTTGGTCACTGGCGCCCATGGACATCTGTATGACTACAGAAGTTCCGTGGGCGTAAGACAGGTCTGAAGTTCTTCCTTAGGTCAACTAAAAATGCGTTGCTACCCTTGAGGACAAAGTTGGAATGCCTCAGTTAGGTATGTCTCGCTGACCACACCCTTCAAATCAGAACACAGCAGCATCACAATACCGATGTTATAAGGCAGAAATAGGTGTGTGTTAGTACTTATTGCATCGTTCTAGCACGCAGTATATTTATTTCCACGTCCATATATATATTTATGTAAGTCTGTGTAATATGAGGCCACATTGAGTCCTTTATCTGCGGAACCGCTTTTGTTATTTCCGTGTATGCATAATATTTAATTTCTCGGACGCTGTAATCACAGTCCTGGATTGCCTTCGTGCGGACATTGATAAAGTTCAGACTCAATATTTCACGGGCAATACACCACACTGACATTTAAACCAAAATGCAATAAGAAACTATTAGTATGTATATATACTGGTATATTATGCCATCACTATCAGTAACTGTTACACCGTTTTCTGTACCTGTTTGCTTTGTTCCCATTAAAAATATTTTCGCAAGCATTTTGGGTCAGTCAAATTGCGACCTGTAATGTCTTTCATTACTTAGCGTCATGTTTGATTCACAAACAATGAAAGTCGTTAACCTGAAGAACTCAATTGTTTATGTGCTAATTTTATAATGATTAAAAATAAAATCCTACCTATTGTTTATTTGTCAGCTTATTTTTGTGTGCGTCCTCAAGAGTTAAATGGTTACTTAAAACGTCACAAATCTTTACCCGAAATCATTACGCGTCTGAGTGCAGCTATTAGCATTAACAATTAAGCAATAATACTAATTAAATTAAAAGAAATCATTTTAGATATGGAACAACAAGTAGCTACGAAATTTGTTACTTATTACATTAATGCTTAATACAAGTTGGATACAATGTTTAGTAATGTTGGTCAAACAGCCTTTCACCTCCCCCGCACTCTAGTCTCGTCTTTCCATATCTGGCAGTTTAGACCACCAGCACTGGTCGAATAACGTCCACGCTGCATTCTCAGATAGCATTAGGTACATACATAACCATTATATTATGTAATGTTGTCAGCATTTAGGTCATGCAAAAAACCCACAGTGAACAATGGGAACAGAGACCAAACCAAACCAAAGTAATTGTAAGCGCAATGTAAACACCTACAAATCACTGAAAAACGAGGAAAACAATTCTAATTTGCAATCTGTGTTGATGACGATTTCGAGTTTCTAATAGAGGATTGCTGTTCATTGTGTTTTATTGCCCATCGCTAGTTGTATTTTCAAATACCACAAAAGTAATAAAACTCCTACTCACAACCACACCATCGGCAATCTCAAGCAAGTCAATGAGTCATAAGAAAAACAAATTGTAAAACCGGAGAGGCGACAATAAAAGAAAACATTCAAGGCGCCGGATAATTTCTCCACAACGCCAAGTGGGCTCAAAATGGAAGAAAACTTGTTGTATAAATAGTCCCTCAAGCGAATGCATGACCAATTCTCTAATTTTACAGCATCTTGACTGCTCACAAACCATATGAGCGTCGAGACACCTACAGAGTACCCACCACCTACCTACTTATGAATGCTTTCATTTAAAGCACTCTAAAATTAGCCGCTTCCAAGAAGTGTTCATATAGATCAACAAGTATTTACATAATAATAGGAATGAATATTCATTATGTCTTTAATGTTTATTTATGTCGCACTTAATCACCGCTTTCCAGCCAGTTGATATCAAGAGTCCGCGATTTTCCCTTATGTATGTGAAATTATATGTATAAATATTACACAAGCGAGTTGCGAGTCCGTTTAAAATTTGTATTTGGGAGTACAAAAACAATTGTGTACCATCGATTCAACCATGACAAACGGGACATTTATGCGCATAATTTTGTAATGGATATCAGTCTGACACGCAAATGATGAAAATGTTACTATTTACAATTTAAAATAGAATTATATAATGTTTGTTTGGATTATTATACTCTTTTTTATCAAAGACCTAGAAACCGACTATTATAAAGTAGCATTTACCTTAAATTTTAATATCAGGAGTTAAACATTGAAGAATTATTTTATCCACCTAAAAAAAGAATCATAATGTTTTGACTAAAACGATCGAGGGAGTCTTTTTTGAAACACTAACACATTAGCGGCAATTTATAGTGGGATTATCGTTCCGAGCCTTATGGGCGCAGAAAAAAACAAACTTGATCAAGAAGAGTTAAATGCAGCCAATGTTATACTGTTTATTGGTTGATGAAACGATGAAAGGAAACATAAGCGGGCGGACATACATCACTGACAGACGTAGTGTGTCTGACTAATCGAATGATATTGTTGCTCGGTCTTAAGGCCACTCGCCTCATCGCGTTGATGGGCCGCTATAAGCGAAGCAGACGTGCAAATGGCAACTTCCTTTTTCGAATAGCAAATTGAATAGTCCGTGTGCTTCCTGAATAGGCTGCGAATTATGAGCGGATGAAATTTATTGTCACCGCCGGGTTCGAATGATACGGTTATAGTTTGTTCAATGACGAAGTTGAAATTTAAATGTGTGTTTTTAAGTGTCTGTAAACGATATTTTTGATATACTAGTAGGTACGTATTGAATATCCTACTCGTGTATCACAAGCGTTCATTATTACTTCACGCTTCGATTGCTATCAAGACAAGTAGTAGGTACCTACTAGTCTTATCATTATGAAGTTATACCAGTTATACCTCAGAAAACTATTTTTAGTTCAAATTGTGAAGTTGAATCTGTACCTTAATTTGCTTCATTGTCTGAATTTCTGACTGATTGAGTCTTTGTTCATCTACGAGAACATTTACTCAGGCAACATAAGCTATTTCAGTTTTTGCAAAAGTAATACTAATGGTAGTTTAATTAAGAAACCTAATGATTTCTTTAAAATCCCCAACTATATATTTTGTTAATCTGAAGTTTTAATATTCTCATTATCCTAATGATATAGTATCATAATAATATTACCACACACGCATATTTATCTAAAAATAATTACGCTAACAGACGCTGGACCAACAAAGACGCCTACACAAGTAGTTCTGCCAAAAACAACTCGCCATGACTCAAACACATTGTTTTGTTTACGACATCTATAAACATCTGGATTATCATCGAAGAGATTAAGAATTCTATTTAAAGTCGCTTCGAAATTATTGCTTCGGAAGAATATTCTCCTTTCCTAACCGTATTATGTATTAATGTAGTTGCTTACATTAATACATTATACTATTTACTTTACCAGTATATAATGGTAGGTATTTCTAGAGGAGTTCTCCTTACATTAAATTTAAGATTCCCTTTTACAAAAATATCCACACTTATTCGAATAGCCATTAAATTCGTTGTTGGTAATCGAAAGTTGCTATTAGGTAGTGTTTTGTTCGGTTGCGTTACTTAACAACTTTTTCAAAGGGAAAGCAATGACGTAACTGATATTAGCACCATGGTTTTTAAAATAAGTAGCGAATACCATCATCTTTGTAGGTACTTGGAGTTTCTATATAGTGAGTACCGCATACAATTAGGATATTATGTCCCACTGCTGGGCACAGGTCTACTTCTCACAACGGGGAAGACCTGGAGCATACTCCGCCACGCTGCTCCAATGCGTGTTGGCGGAAGTTAAGTTGCCTTGTCATCATTGGAAATTTTGTCATAGTAACAAGTGTTACTGTGGATAAACAACTAATCACGCTAGAGGAAATGACTATGCATAGATAAGTATAAACTGCAATTTACTGCATTAGTAAAACAGAGTCATCAACCGCTGCATGCGTCGATGCATCAATTACACGGCCAAACGCATGCCCTGCCTTCGTTAGAATACAAAAGATCCTTATCCGATGCGGTTCATTGTGCAATATAGGGTTGTCATCCTTTCGGGTCATTATCGTAGACATGTTTTAAGTTTTTAGATAATTAAGAGTTGTTACGAACTAGAGTTAACTACGATAGAGATTGCGACATATATGTACGACATATTAATTTCGGTACTGTTTACGGAAACGGTAAAGCCTCTGATATGACACTAATAATCGTATACCAATAAAATTCGTAATTAGAGACACTCGGTGTACACACTGCCGATAGCGTCGTAGTCCAATCTGATATTTATTCATCAAAATGTAACTTTAAATTCTTTGGATATTAATCGCTAAATCTACAACAGATTCGACATCGCACCAGTTTTGTTCTGAAGCGTCCGGTCATATTTGAGGTTTAGTACAAATTACCCCGTCCCTGTTTCCGTTTAATGAATATTCTATTAGTATTGTAGACAGATAGGATTATAGATAATCAAATTAGATTTTTACAATGTAAACACTATGTTACGGCCCATATAAAATATTTTTAAAGAATCACATTGACAGTATTTGCAACATGTAAGTAAAATCTATTACTACACACACTAGACACTAGTGTCCTATACCTACAAAGGAAACGTATGCAATGACAATACAATTCTATTGTTTTACCACATTAACATACTTTAATGAGTTGCTTCCTCAGAATTACGACTGTATCGCAAATGAGCGACAATCAAATAGTAATTACAAAATCTGAAAACAAATATTTATGAACAAAACTATTACGAGTGTAAAGTTATCTAGTCTCCTAATCCTAATCTTGTAATTAAACTTTTTATTAGACCTCGTTCATCCTTCATTCATTCATACTATTGTGACCATAGTAAAATAGCATCTATCTTAAATATTAAAATCATATACCTTAATTTGTAACTTCTAATATCGTGACATTATTCATGTTTAGAGCTATCTGATATCCCTCTGACGTCCCATGTTACCCGTATAATCAGGGACTATTGTGTTGCAGTCAATGAATGCAATTTATGCATGATTGTATGAAAAAAGGGTCTTAACCTCATTTAGGAGCTTATACCGAACAGGTTGAAATTATGAACAACTTTTTACTGTCCTTATATTATTATCATTGACAATGACAGCTAACACACGATTTTAAATAGGTGACGAAGGTAATACCACTTTTAACATACACGAAACATGGACAAATCTGCGTTATGATGAATAATACACGGACAAAGATGTGCTATGTTCCTCTCAGAAGCCTCTAAAATATACTTGCATATCTAAATGAAGGCATAATTCCTGTAGTCATATGTACAGAGTAAGGGAGGGAATATAAAAACCATAGCTTCATGATTCCGGTCTTGTTAGGTAAAATGACGAGCATTGTTCATTAACTCACGCACGTACATTGTATTGTTGATAGTACACAACTCGGTCCCAACTGTCCTTGGAGCACGCTGGCGCCACACGCCCGCCTACCGCCTCTCTCCCTCAATTTATATTTAGTACGCAACCTAGGGCCCAAGCTCCCAGTCTAACGTCGGGTGTGTTTTTCTAACTGTCAATTACAGATAGGCATTGTTTTGAAAGGAAACATTCGTTTTTCAGGTATAAATCAGAGTTGCGTTGGTTGTTTTAAAGAGTTTTTCTAACTGTCAGTTACAGGTATTGTATTGGAACGATATTTTTTTTATTTCAGATATAAATCAGCGTCGCATTGGTACAGCTTATAGGATATTGTCACCAATAATTTCTTATCTAAAAGTGGTATCTTATCGATTACATGTGCAAACAAATTATCAGTACAAACCTACTTTATAATTGCATGAATTACAAAGTAATTTATTAATCGACTAGAATCGGTCTTACGTCTACCTACGGTTACCTCTTTTCAGTAACCACAATTAATATAACCCTTGCTTCTTAAAATCGATGTAACAAATGTGATGATTTACTTTACAATTATACTGTTATGGTATGTTTTTACGGTTTCTTAGTTATAAGTTAGTTACTTGAACAGGCAACACAGAGATGAAAATATCCATTGAATTATAATAGCGATAACAAGGACTGTCGGCAACCATAAGGATTGCACAATAACAAACTACTGACAGACAATTTATGATTTGCAAATCTCTGTGGCAAGGGACTGCGGTGCCTATTGATTGGACATTAATTTTATCTATGTGACCAATCGAATCAGTAGACCGTTAGCAAAATCTTTTATAAGTAGCGACGAGCGAAATTCGCAGTAAAAACTCACTCAACAAGCAAACAAGTTTTTGCTTCGAATTTCGCCTTGTCGGGACTTTAAACAACAGAGAAATTCTCAGAACTAAACGTGCTCATCCATGCAATTTATTGGTGACCAACTAATTGGCGTAAACTTATGAATGAATTTTATTCGAACAACGTTATGAAATTGATCTGTTACTGACCTCACATTCAGAATTGAGTTAATCTGCCACATAGGTTAAGTGATGAGTAACTTTACACGCTTTTGAAAACATTAACAAATGAGAAAATAATGGTATTTAAACTTTACCACTAGTTTATTATTCGTTGATCACAACGCTTTATTTATCCCAGAGCACAAGTACCAAAGCGAAGAAGGCTACAATTGGAATGGTCCATTGATTTACTGGTTATTTGGAATACTGATAATCATATCCGCCCCTGGGTAATCATCAAATACTTAGCATCGGTCTTATGCGTATCACTCAGATCTGTGACTAAAAGTCAAATGCTGAAATGAAAACTGAAATGAAATACCGAAAATGCTGCATGAAGAAACTGCTAATTAGAAATTAGCGCGTCTTTAAGTGTTTGGTCGTCGGGAATATACAAACCTATTGATACAGGACAAATGGTTTCTTTTCATATACCTTAAAGTGAATGGTGTCAAAACGGTAAAGTCGAGTCAATGACCACGGTACAACATGACATGAGCTACAAGCTGCATACACCAGCAATGTTGCTAATAGAGTCACGCTAACAAAACCAATTTGGGACAACTAGCACACACTGTCATGCGGTTTCAACCGTTAAATTAATATTAATCTCGTCTTATACAATGCCCTCTTTTTGATCCGGCGTTCATATAACCTTGTCTGGCGTAGATACAACCTTTTTAGGAAAGTGGGTGGATGTTGATCAATATGCTAATTTAACTTACACATAATAACTCAAGGCTTATTCCAAGTGTCAGAAATAGGACACCGCAATAGTTTCACCTGTGGTTTTACCTTATAATTTACAAAGAAAAATAAAATTTATCATGAATTGCCACTTGTTATTAAGTTGCCTATTTTCTGGAATTGTTTACAAATCGTGCGTCGAGTCAGCTCACAGTTATTAAGAATTAATTACATTTCGAAAACAAACAGTTCGACAATAATGAAAGTAGTATGGTTGAACGCTTCATTAGTTGCTTGTATTTTTTATACCGAATTTCGAATAACATAATGTACGTATACCAATATGTATGTGACAAATTTCATACACAGAATGAGGTCAAATGCCATCCTAATAGAATGCTTATCCAGCATAGTCATAAACATATCTCATTTGTGAGTATGACGTAACAAGTGTACAAGAAGTAAATTTCCTCGTGTAGTTGTTGATTGGGAGGTATAAATAGACCGTCGGGCATCTGAGCCGGCGTGGACAATGGATTCCGTAGACGAGACGCGTTCCATATGGATGAACGGGTAAAGGCATGGTTGGTTCGGTATGCTGCCCGATAGCCCTCTGATCTGCTGTAATAAACTGACTGGCTCGTTTAATTGACAAACCATTTAAGTAATCGAAATTCAAATGTTTATTTACGTTTTGTTGGATCATATACGTCATGTGTTTCCATTAGCACAAGATTATTAAAATAACAGCTAAATAATATAAGTTAATACCATCATCATCGCCCGTCAACTTGAAAAAGGAATAAAGCCTTTTTAAAGACCAGAAGTTAAGTGTAAATTTACTTTAGTTATGTTTATAAAAAATATTTTACAATTTCCGGGACCAGTATTGCGATTATGAGAATTCTGATTAAAGTTACACAAATAATCCGTTACAACTTGATTATTATACTCGGGTATTAACTCTGTCTGTCGGTCTGGAAATGATAAAGTGGAACAGAAGTGGCAGTAAGGCCTGGTGCGATATGAGGCGAGTGCTATCTCGGCAGAGCCGTCGTTGTATTAAAACATTTTATAGGGTTATAGTTAACGTGTCCTGTAAAATTAAATATAAATAAATAAACCATAAATTAATATTAAATTAATAGACCAGACCAATAATCATTTGTAAATGTAAAATTACTCCACAGTTTTATGAAAAAAATAAGATTATTATTTTTGTCATTAGTAAAACTAGTTTCCTGATCATGAAAAATCTTGTGAAAATTTACACAAATCCCAGCTCGATTACTCGAATATTAAATTCGGTTTGCAGATGATAAAGTGGAACAGAAGTGGCAGTAAGGCGCCTGGTGCGATATGACGGCGAGTGCTATCTCGGCAGAGCCGGTAATGACGTCGTTGTATTGGGACCGAGGCGCAATCAAAGCGTATCTCGCATGAGAATAAGGGTTATGAATGTGTACTTAGAAACCGCTTTAATACATTTCACACTGGTTTTGTTTGATGGAAATTCAATCTCTTTTAATTATTTTTTTCATATTATATGTAGTTAAGTGTGTGACTGTACCTCATGGAGCTAGTTTACAATTACATCTCTGAATTTTGAACTCGGCTATGGTGATATTACCCAATGGTTTTATATTACAAGTTAACACGTCCTATTGAATTACGTTATCATGAGGCATCACGTAACAAAAAGTCATTTACTTTATCCAGGGAACTCTTTAAAGTATCCTCTTTGTATACAAAACATTACAAATGATCCCAAATGAGGGCAAAGCAACACAGTACCCGCGGGGTTGGTTCTGATACTACGTCCTACTACGTACGATCTCTAAGCTGGCTCCTACGGTGCTATACAGAAATGGCACCGCTATAAGACGCTCAGCCCCGCCAGATATCACAGCTCCCGTGTTATCTCGACAGCTGCGTCCGTAATGACGTAGTTGTATTGAGCTGGGACCAGCATTCAAAGAGAATCTTGTATGAATAAAGTCTTCAATCATATGGATATTCAAAGGGCGTACTCGGTTAGACGTTTTTGACTCGCGTTTAATTCTGATTCATTGGAGAGCGTAACATTTTCTATTTATAGAAGTTATGTATGTCTTTATGCTTACAGACACAAATGATACATTCATTTGTATGGATTATTATTCATAGTTTCAAGTTTAATAAGTCTCAACAAAAGGTAAAGGCAAAATTGTCACTTAGAAGTAAAAGTAATACTTTATATCGTGATGTTGAATTAAACTCATATTCTGTACTTATCCGTGGTTCCCTATTTTTTGGAGCTACAACAGTTTTAGAGAAAGAGCTCGTTTTAACCCCAAAGCAATTAAATTTGGGGAGCGCAACAATTAACCCTCCAGCGACATTATAAACGCAGTAACTTGCATCCCTTGCTTCTTTTTTCAACATCTAAGTGCTTAATGTTCCACCATCGTGTCGTAAATTGTTATTTCATAACATTTAATTCAAACTACGTAATCCAATTTACGGAAAAGCAAGCGTGCATATTAATCGGAGTTAGTATTTCACGCATATTATAGACAAAAAAACGATTAACGAAAATAGGTGCTACGCGGAAATCATATCAATTGTTACACTTGCGTTTTTATGTGCAATTTGTAGATAATTATTCGATTACAACATCTGCCTAATACACGTCTCATAAAAAATGTTACATCAACTGCTTTATTGTACTTGTACCACTTATTTTAATATAAATTGACTCCTTTCTGGGCATACTTGTTATCGAACCAAAAAAATTACGATGCGAACCATCAGAACAAATTAAACGGTGGGACAAACGTAATCTTCGACAGATAATATTATTGATGGATCCAGTCTTGATAGGATGATGGCAAAAAAATAGAATACAGACGGGGCAATTAGGCAGACGAGCAAAAAACTGCGTAAAGTTGTGCGAGCTTGATTGGCAACCGATGAGATGGGTTTTGCATTGAATGAAAGAGAGTAGGTAGTTAAGCAAAACGTTTTTGTATAGCAAAATCGATCACTTCCTATTACCTAACATGTTCATGATGGGAACCTTAAAATTAATTTACAGCGTCCTATTATGACCTCCATCGCCTTTACATGTTTTAATTTCCTGTAACTATACCCACATGAATAACTTACTTGTATATAATAGTTACTTTTATACCTTTTCATAAGCTAATCATAATTCCCACTATTACTTAAACCTAATCACTTATGGCTCCTTTGCATCATATGTGTGTAATTTTATTACTAAGGTTTCGATAGCTAGAGGCGGTACCAGAACAACAATTATTGCAATTTCATATCACGTGTGTCGTAGGCGTGCCTGCTCTTGATTGTTGTCCACCCACCATGAATTTATTAGAAAATTTTATTGTATATCCCATTCGAATCAGAACAGTCTTGTGCAGTCATATTGTATACTAGCTGTGCCTGCGACTTCGTGCGCGTAGATTTCTATTTCGATAAAATGTACTTAAAGGGCCTCGTCGCGTTCAACTGACGAGCGTCCAGCTTAAGCTGAACCCTATGTAATATTTTTAACAATATAAATCGGAGCTCTTTTTTGCTTGGTACTTGTTTGGGACGACATAAATTGACATAATTTCTTTATTTGTTAACTGATTTTAATGAAATAAACAGTAAATGTTAAGTGGAACCCATCAAAATATACTACTGAATACAAACGGTTAAGTCGCTTCTGAGATTAGCGTAGGCATAAACATACAGACAGACAAAATAAAAAAGCATTTTTTTGGGATTTAAATACATATAAAAGCCCCCCATTATAATTTTTTAAATATTTTTATCATGTACAGACAGCTATCAGTTACAGTTTATTTTATTATATTATGTATAGATTTTATGGTATATCCCATTCGAATCAGGACAGTGTCTTGTGCAGTCGTATTGTATATGAGCACAGATTTATAGACCAATCCTCTTGTTCATATGCTACTTTATTTATGAAGCCACTTCAAGAATCATATTTTTGCATGAAGGCTCTGTGAAATTACGATAAGCATTTTCCCATGACTGCTATGAATACGTGAGAATGAGAAATTGTGAGGATTACACTACCTATTTGTTTCCTAATGAATGTGCGCACAATTTTGCAAATATATTGCAAACAAACACATAAAGAAATATATTATCAGTTAAATATTTAGTAAGATACATATACCAACTTTATGAAGAAATCAAGTGTTTCGTTAGCTCCCGGAAGACTGGTCACGGCAACATTTATCGTATCACGTTTAAGACGATTTCAAACGAATCATATGTCACGAAATAATCGCTGTTTATTTTACTATCTGTTGTAATTCATTTAGCAATGAAGAATTCTAGTTTCAAATCAACAGTAATTGCAGGGACGTTACCGACTGTTTACGTGAACGTGTGTATTATGGATCAAATAACTTTGGTTTTTACCACTTTTTCTACCTACATTGTTGAACCAGTTCCTTACTTAGCGAAGACAATGTTTTCGAAATATATTAGAGAAATTTTAAATGATTACAACATTATAAACGTCTAGTATAAATCAAAATGTCGTAGAAATTAGGATACCTTTTAACGAAGGCATAAATCAAACTTGAAAGCCCGGTGACTCATTGGATACTATTTTATAAATGTTGTGTAATCAAAATAACTGTCATAGAAATCAACTCAACTCTACCTTTGCATTAATATTGCTCTAATTATATCATAAATGTTTATAATCTGTTTCCGCCGACATCTTACTAACTTCCGATGGATTATATAATTGATGGTTTATTTCCATCAAACCTTATATAACTCTCACTATTTGCATTTCAAAGCAATTAATAACAGACTCCAAGAGATGCTTATAAAAATAAAGTACCTACTCACAAGTCGTTAATCAAACACTATTTTCGACGGAAATTGTTTAGAAAGTGTCAAAATTACAGGTTTTAATAAACGTTTTCTATTAAAAACAACTGTGCATATCTTCTGTTTATTAATTGTGTAACTTTAATTAACTGGCTTGAGTATAAGTAAAGATTCAGTAAATCGTCAAAGTTTTTAAATATTTCAAAAATCAAAATTACTTTAAAAACTCACCACTTGTATTCGGAGGCGAGCAGACTTGTTTAGGGTCGTCAAGGACGTGAAAAACTTTTTTAAAACGAATAAAACACAATTTCTAAATAAAATTAGGACACGAAGGACCAAAGGCACCGTCAGCCGCGATGAGGACTGAAATGAAAATCGCGAAGCATGTCCTTAGTCTGCAAACTACGCGGGCTGAAGGACGCTCTGCTTTGTGATCTAGTTGCTCACCTCGCCGGACAGAAGTACTCCAGGGTGCCACCACAGCCAACATTGACACTTATCTTACTCGGAATAAAGTTTAAATCCCAATAGCGCCAAATACGTCGCACGAAGATGGCGCTGTGGCAGCAGAGCATGAACCATGAAAAGATGCACTGAAGGTTGGTTAGAAGCTCAACACTTACATTTGTACCTATTTACATAATAAACGAGACCAGATATTACGTCAATGAGTCATTATTATATAAAGTGGTTTGTACTGTCGGCTGTGGATCCACATCCGACTGTTCCAATTTCGGACCCTTCAGTAATTAAACCATCCTCGCATGCGGGTGGTTTGATTTGAATGGTCGTATTGATGTGAGCAATCCGCTTTAGTACATTGAACTCGAGTAGTTTATAGAGTGAGCGAAACATGTCTAATGATCCGGAACAATTAACAGTAGTTTTTACGACGCTTTGAAATATATGTAAAGGCTTCTGTTTGATGCATAAAACTAAAGCGCTAAGTGCGGTCCACGATTACAATTGCATAACTGTTACATGTTGCTAATACGCTTTATCCAATTATTGATAACATGATTTAACCAGCAAGTAAAAGTAAAGCCGAATAAAACAATAAGATCACCGATTTATTTATTCTATTAAAAAATCGACGTTTAAAAAGTCTATTTCTAGTGAAATGCCGCTAAAGGCAATGTTGGGAAAGAGAACATAAAGACATCAATCGATATTTCAATTTTTTATTGAACCGCACCTACATATCTATATAATTAAATGTTAACATAATAGTGTTCAGCCCACATGATATTTTGTTTTGCAACTTTGCACGTTATGCGATTAAGCAAATATTAATATGAAAGTATTGTTATGTGAAAGTTATTAGCAATTTATTTCCGCAATTCTTCAATAATATCTAAAAGAGCCTGAATAAAAAATAAGTTCGTGGGAGGAGCCAGGACTCGACGGCAAAAGTCAACATGTTCTTATTATTAGATAATAAATTCTAAAAATTATTTGACGTGAACCTTCCTTGCCCTAAGAGCAGAAGCCACTTTAGTTCTGATGTCATAAAAGCGTATCTGGACAAGTACATAAATAGAAACAATAAAATGAGTTCGACGTTTACTTTCTTTTAAATAAACAAAACCTTCAACTTACTTTAATGTTTAATCATACGCGAGTATATAAATAATCTTGTCAATATTGATTAAGGAGGCTGTTGGCACCAATTTGTCGTACAAAAAGATAACTTTCGCTATGTAATGTAGGTGATAGGTAAGGTAAGCGCTTTCCATTGTGGGTGTCAGTCCGTCCATTGTGTTCCGCGAAAGTCGAACAGAGACAAAAGATATTACACACGGAACTGAGTTATTGCGAGATTTCGTACAAAACGTGTGCTCGCGAGACGCGCAATTTACTGTGGACTGCGGACTACGTAACGTTCATCCTCATATTGAATGCCATGTATGATGGCACGTCAATGTTTCCGATAAGAACAGACATCGTAATATATTTTTACGTAATAAACTAAATCACGGATACCTGACTTATAAGAGAGAGCTAGCAGGAGGTTAACATCTTCTCTATACATATTTGTCCATTGTTTTACGACTGATCTACCTCAATAAAAATTTACGTGTAAATAATTTCCCGTAAAAATCTTTTAATGACGATATGTCCGTACTAAAACGTCAAGCTTCACTAAAGAGCACAGTTATCTCGTATACATTTTACATAGATTATTTTGCAAAGAGCGAAACTTGTTATTTTTTGCGGTACATTTACAAATTCGACATTGAAGCTTTTAAGCGGGTTAAATAAACTTAATACCGCTACAAGCTGTCCTCTATAGAAAGTAATGTTAACCGTGGTGGCTCGATGGCTGTGTGAAAAAACGTACAGGAAGAACATCATAAGAAATACATATTGTATTTACGAATACATTCTGTATTATTATGTGTACGTTTGAAACTGCACATTCGGCGTTTCCACATTAAATTGATGTTGAGAAAGAATTTAGCCTCCTTTCGCAAAAAAAGAAATTAGTAAATATTTTTTTAATATTTTGAATCGATAATACGAATTAGTTTCTTTGACAGAGATAGTAAATAACATAAAAATAGTAAAAGTACAATAGCTTTCTTGTTAAATATTTCCATCTTGCAGCCTTCATAAAAACAATAACAAATTATTAAGACAATAACACTTTTAGGCAATATGTTATAGTGGAAATCGATAAATGGAGAGCCTCAAGCGCTCTAGCCAAGCGCCAAGACCTTCGTTTAATAGACTTCTACGTAACACGATTACATATTAGTTTGCAGGGCTGGCCGCTGTGATAAATATTCATAGGAATCATAACCTAATATGAATATTTATTGACAACACGTGATTGTTTTACCTGAACCTCACTTTAATGAGTGTTTTCTAAGATAAAAGTGTAGAGGTCACAGGTAACTAATTAACTATCGCCCAATCATATAAATCGTTGTCTCGTGTAAACGATTTATGGTTAAAAATAAATATAATGAAAGCCAAAATTACTACCAACGACTGTTGATAGCTATTACATATTTTTTTTATCTTTTGTTTTTATTCTTAGCATGTATCAGCTTCGTAATGGACTCACGATTAGTGTACGTCAATTTTTCAACTTTCAACGCGATAATCGAGTTGAGAGATGTATTCGTTTCCACGTAGTCACCCCTGGAGGTTTAATGTGACGTTTAAGATTAAATAACGACGTCGTCAATCGCATCAATATCGTTAGAAAGTTTCAAGAACAACTTTTTACGTACGCGTCGGAGGCAGCTAGACAGCCTGTATAGCCATATAAGAGCGGTGTAAGTGATCGCTCGTCGGACCCTACAAGATTTGTCGCCTGGTTAGCTCTCTCTACTTAATTGGTGTCCAAGAAACAGTTCAATATGATGGAAAACATTGGTAAAGAATCATTTAGTGTACATTGGAGTTCACTCATTGAAATCATCTCACTAAGACTTCATTGCAACAGAGTTATAATTTACTTTGTTATAGGTATGTATTGACTCGATCGAGACGATAATAACATTAAAAAAAATTAGAAGCTATCTTAACATTGCCTTTATCTTATCTGGTAAAATAACACTTGAAAGTTAGTACACTATAAACAACAAAACAAGTGGAAGATTACATTATCTTCTTAATTAACACCTGCAATTAACGCGGAAACGTGGCCTTACGTCGAGACAACGAAGTTATTCTATGCGTATTAATATAGACTGAAAACCTTGGCACTCGTTATGAATATGTACCGCATGAGTGCATGAGGCTCGAAGCCAGAACAGTTATTAAAATGAAGTCTTGTTCCAACTCAAAGTTACTTTAGAACTCATGTCACTTCCACATTCCGCCGAGTATACATATGTACTTGTATATGAACAAAGTATAAACCGTTGCGTTAATTTGATATAGTTACCTATATAAATTATATTAGAAACATCAGTTTATTAACTATTCCCCTTTTGTAATTAAACAAAAGTAATTTATCACACGATACTAATAAAACCACATATTCATTTCGCTATTACTATGAAATACCCCAAAACAGATACAAAGTTCCCCTCCTGCAAGAACAGATGGGGAGTGTGGATGCGGGTCATTATACCCCTTACGGTAACCCTTAAAGTCATTTATTACCATCAACCACCATCTAAATTTGTACTTCAATATTGATGACTTGATTGTATTGTTTTCTTTTCTGTAATCGACCTTTGGTATTTTCCTTTACATACATTTTAATAGAATTTTATCACACCAGAGCATTGTAAGAATTGAGTGAATATCTCGGAATGCATATACATAAAATGACTTGATACCTACCTACATATGTCATAAAGCCACAACAAATAATAAACCAGCATTGTGGCGCCGTGAGTAAAAGTATCGGGTAATGTTTTCTTAGAATTCATTTAGTGTTTAGCGATTATCGGCTTTACTATACGTGTTCCTAAATGATGTACTAAGCAGTCGTGCGGCGCACATAATTAATTACAATCCTAGTCACTTAAATGAGGAGCTGACCAATTGGACGCCTGACTTGCATACGAACTGAAAAGCTGTCACGGTCACTGAGTTTCTACTTACGATGACCAAATATGTTGTAGCAGACAAAAAGAGACGTTATATGATACCCAGTGATATTTGATTACACCATTGACGTTGCGAAACCAGGTAAATTAATGCGTGTACGTAGCGTAAACAATTCACTGCTATACATTACTTATGCGTATTTCTGCAAATTTTTCACTCCTTGTCGCTGTTGGTTTTTGTTTCAAATCACGTACGTTTACTCATATTTATGAAGAAAAAAGCGCCATTTACAAAACGGACTTTTTGCAGGTAGTTTGTTAAGAAAATGTTTTCATCACCAATAAACGCCAATTTTTTCCTCAACGTCTTTAGTAGAGTTAAATGTCTAAAATATAAAACCTAAATCACGATTTTATTGCAGAAAATAAATTTAAGCTTGCCTACGATACCGTTCGCGGTATTATTCAGTATTTTCCGCACGTTTCACTACGTTCGCTTTCCTCTTACAATAATTATATCCACTATCTCAGCGATCTTTGCTGCTCTTCCTGTACTAAGGATGAATTTAAACTGCTTTTTATGCTATCATATTAAAAACGTATTTTCCGCATGTCTCTGCACGCTTGGTTTTCTTTAAAGCACTAACAGTTATTAAAAGACATTTCAACTGTAGTTCTAACAACACAGTAATAGAAACCAAGCGTTGTTTTGTTCTTATTAAAACGATTCCTTGCGCCACAGTATAATAATATCTTGCATAAAATGAGTAGGTGGTTATTCCTCGCATGTTCGCGCCCCCAGCGCGCTTTCCTGTTACGATAATTATAATACTATCGCACGATCTAACACCTAGAGACATTGCGCTACCAGAATATTTAACTATTCATAGGCTAATTTTAAACCCGTTTCAAAATCACCTACGAATAAACGATAGTAAGATTCATAGGTACAATATAAATCGCGTTGGTCGTGAGAATTGCGTTGTTCGCGTTAATTACAATTATATTATTGGAATTTTATAATTTAAACCAAGAGACAACACTAAAGTAATTGAAAAATCGTGCGTGCTTTTAACTCAATTTGTGATCTATAGACATAATTAGTATTTTTTTGGAATAAGAATTAATCAACCAGTCGGACCCCAAAGAAGAATACATAATCATTTAAATTTGCTGGAAAATTATACACATAGAGCGATATGCCGATATACCGCTGGTCATCAGACGCATTATATTATAATTGATGTATAAATAATATAGGTGATTAAAATACTCCTTTGAGCATTCCGCAAAGTGATATGTGTATCGGTGATCCGATTAGCAGATAGCCGCAACATTATTACATTGTGATAAATAATGTAGACATGGGTAGATTGTTTATAGTTAACTTGTTTATATCCGCAGTTTTGCACGTTTTAATGCTACCAAAATTATAACTTAACAGTATAATAGTACTGGAGCAGTCGAGAATTTCGTATTTACAAGTAAATAATTGAATGCGTACGGATGATTATACCATCATATGATTACATCATCATTTTCATAGATAAATAGCATCTTTTCTTCTGATTTCTTGAGCAGCAATAACTGTGGTCTTGTGGTGACATGGATGGGCGTTTACGATAGATTCTCTTTATTCAGTACTTTATCTATGCTGTACTTTATAGACACGTTAGTAACACCGACCGTAGTGCCTTGCGAAACCATACGCCTCTTATCGCTAATTAATCTTTTTATAACAACATTGCCGAACGCCTCGAGAGACGAGACGAGACGAGGTTTTTAATATAATTAAGTGAAGTTATCCTATATTTTATAAAATAACTGTAGAATTTTAGGTAAGGAAAAGAACCTTATCGATGATTTTTAATTATCAAAATAGTTACAATTGAGTTTTCATCGAGATATATTGGGTTTTAAATTTTATTTAAGCTTACTTGGTATTTGCATAGACATATACTATTCCACTTCTAGAATTTATTTTAATTCAACAATTTTCAATGTCAATTGAGGGTGTTAACCCACACAATATTCAAATACAGTAAAATCGGCAAACCACTATGCAAACGGTTAGAAGCCGTGATCTCATATCGAATGATTCAACTTACCATTTATAGAAGGTTCAGACAACGTCCCCATCCTATCACAAATATGTAGTAATGGTGAGCGAAATATTTATAACATGTGGCATAAGAGTCATTGACTTAACCTTACAAAATAAATGTATGCATTCTACAGGAGAATGTATAAAGTTAGAACAACTTGGTCTGAACATTGTAATAAAATGTACATAATGATTCGCAAAGAAAAACTTGCTTTAAAATTCCTACTGTAATATGTCTCTAACCCTTTCCCACTACTGGGCGCAGTCTCTTTCCACGGTGAAGGCGGTGAAGCATCTCTAGTTCTCGAAGCATTGGGAAGTAACCAACCAGTTTGTCGGATGCTTTTAACACCAAATGAATTTCAACGAGGTTTACGATCGAAGGATTGCCATCTCTGTTACAAACGGGACCGTAGGCATCCGAAAACAAAAAAAAAATATAACTTATCTATTTATATTTATAAAAATATAACCCTTCTAATCTCATCCTTTAACGATTGAAATTCTTAAAGGATGAGTGTAACAAGCAGATGGTGCGTCCATGCTCCGGTGTCAGTTTCAAGCTCATAATCGGCTTACCGTCAACGTTTAACGATGGCGTCCGTAACTAACCAACAATGTTATCGGATAAGTTTTTTATAAGATTAATATTATCTAAGCCCAGCGTTACTTGCATAACAGTCTTTGGGAGCTAAACATTAGATAGAAAATTCATTCAATTCATTGTGAACCCAGGCGATATCAAAGTTATTACTTTTTTTATAATTATGCTCATATAGTTAAAACGGACGGTAAATCCTTTATCTTTATCTTCAGTGAAGAGATTTTTTATCATTGATAAGGTACACCAGTGTCGTGCCATGAGATTTTTTTTGACGATTTGATGAGATATGAGATTTTTCATGTCATATCACATGAGTATGAAAAAAAATCATAATAATCAAACATTTTTATT